>OX453075.1:16854477-17126158 GCA_949699795.1 Spicauda simplicius | reverse complement strand
GTGATGATCTTAGTCCTGGAGAATAGCAACGCATCTTTAGTTGAACCAGAACCAAATAGAACCCTTGGCTTTTATGAAGTAGCTTACCGACGTAAATGGGTGGCAGTGACCACTTATAACCAGGTGGACTGCATGCTTGCTTGCACTTTAATGTTATATAAAAAAATATGCACGCACACACTAACACGCGTTAGTGTCTACGCGCTCAAACACGTCAAGACACCAGCCATATTCGCCTGTTGAAATGTCTCCACTCACTCACGTTGGCTACATCCTCAGGGACCTGGAGAGCGAGATCCGCTGCGGGCGGCTGGAGGAGCAGCGCGCGGAGCTGGAGCGCGAGCGGCAGCAGTTCCTCGCGCAGCTGCACGCGCAGGAGGAGCGCCAGCGCCGCTGGACCGCCGAGCGCGAGGAGCTGCTGCGCGCGCAGCGGAAGCTGGACGAGGTGGGTGCGGGGTGTAGGGGCGGGGCTAAGAGGGACCTGGTGACGCGGGAGGTGGCAGCTCCTCGTACAGTTGCACGCGCAGGAGCGCGAGGAGTTATTTTTTAATTATTGTAAAAGCAATACAGGGCTAATGCGTTTTAGCATGCCGTATGATAAAACGAAGAATTATAATATGTACATTTAATTTTACTAGTCACCCACAATCGTCAGTCGCAAAGGTCGAAATTCGACTGCAATTTCAAATAAAAAACTAAACTTCATATTGTCCAAAGTAGCATTAATATTTCTCGAATCCAAATAAATATAATAATTTTTAAGATATTTAGAACGCACCCGTTAAAGGTAAAAAGGGGTTTAATTAGCAATTTACAATGGAGAAGATTTTTTACGACATAAAAAATCTTCTCCATTGTAAAATAGTGTTTGAGCCCCCGAGACCTAAGCGAGAAATTCCCCAATGCGGAAATTGTCTCCAATATGGACATACGAAAACGTATTGTAGGAGAACCCCAAAATGCATTAAATGCGCAGGTAACCACTTATCAACTGATTGTTCAAGGAAGACCAGATCTGATAGTGTTAAATGTGTACTATGTGAAGGTAATCACCCGGCTAATTATAAAGGATGCAAAGTATACAGGGAATTACAAAAAATTAAATTCCCATCCGTACCACATAAGGAAAAGAGACACACACGAGCTTCCGTAAACATAAAGCATACATGCAGTAATACACCAGGTCCAACATATGCTGACAAAGTAATTAACAGACCTCATCCGCCACTCGACGAACCAGACATAATGAATAATAATAACCATAATAATGACATAAAAGAATTAATGAACGCGCTGAAACAAATGATGCAACAATTAACAGCTATGACTAACCTAATTCTCAATTTAACGTCCAAATTAACGCAAAACTGGATGCCATAAAAATGGTTCTCTGGAATGCCAATGGACTGTCAAAACATACCCTAGAGGTTAAAAATTATTTGCAAATAAATGACGTTAATGTAATGTTGATTTCGGAAACGCATTTTACTGGGAAAAGTTACTTTAATATACCAGGATATACATTTTATCACACTATGCACCCTGACGGAAAAGCGTATGGAGGAAGTGCTATACTGATCAAGAACAACATTCGACATCACTTAATTGGAAATTACTGCACCGAAAAATTACAAGCCACAAATATATTAATAGAGGATTGGTCAGGTCCTATAACAATATCTGCGGTTTATAGTCCACCAAAACATACCTTGAAGCAAGAAGAATATGAAAATTATTTTAAAACCTTAGGACAAAGGTTTTTGGCTGGTGGGGACTATAACGCAAAGCACACATTTTGGGGCTCCCGAATTATCACACCAAAAGGTCGACAACTACTCTCAGCCATAAATAAATTACAACTCGGTGTTGCTTCAACAGGCGAACCAACATATTGGCCCACAGACACTAAAAAGATACCAGACCTGATTGACTTCTGTATCAATAAAGGAATTAGTCGTAGCCATATATGTTGTAAATCCAGTGCCGATTTATCCTCTGATCACTCACCTGTAGAACTAATACTGAGTCGAAGGATATTACAAATAGAAAAACCTTGCAGATTACACACACGTAAAACTAACTGGGAACTCTTTCGGGAATTAATAGCAAACACCATAGATTTAAAAATACCACTACAAACTGACGAAGACATCATAAAAGCAGTAGAACATTTTAACTTCGTAGTTCAGCAGGCTGCATGGTCAGCTACACCTACTCCTCCACCCCCCAAATTCTATAAACCTCATACTTCCCTTACAATTAAAGAACTTCTGTCAAAAAAACGTAAAGCCAGAAAGCGATGGCAGACAACAAGACACCCGAATCATAAAACAATTTATAATAAACTAACAGCCCAACTTAAACAACTACTGAGTGACGACCGAAACAAAGGAGTTACAGAATATTTACAGCAGATAGATGCAAAGCCCTCGTCAGACTACTCGCTATGGAAAGTGACAAGAGGTCTTAAACGACCGATTAATCACCAACCACCCCTTCTCATGTTAAATAACTGTTGGGCTACTAGTGATAAGGAAAAAGCTGACGTGTTCTTACAATACTTGCAGAAAGTTTTCGAGCCAAATCTTGACACTGGCTCAACAAAAATTGAAATGGTTTCAACGTTCCTGGATCAAACACACCAATTGGAGCTGCCAATAAATAAATTTACCAAAGCTGAAATTAGAACTGAAATCAAAAACTTAAATTCTGGAAAGGCACCGGGTTATGACTTGATTACCGCCACAATCCTGAAAGAGTTACCAGAAGTCGGCGTAAAATATATAACTCAACTGTATAATGCCATACTACGAAGAACATTTGTACCACCACAGTGGAAGGTGGCGAATATTATTATGATTCCCAAACCAGGCAAAAGCCAAAACGATGTTAAGTCCTATCGCCCGATCAGTCTACTTCCAATCCCCTCAAAGTTATTGGAGAAATTAATTATAAAAAGGTTAAATCCTATTATTGATGAACACAATTTAATACCAGATTACCAATTTGGATTCAGACAGAAACACAGCACAATCGAACAAATACATAGACTTGTCGAGGGCATTATCCGAACATTCGAACAGAAAGCATACTGTACAGCCTCCTTCCTTGATATATCACAGGCGTTTGATAAGGTCTGGCATGATGGACTTTTGTATAAAATAAAAAAAACAATACCAATTAACTATTACAACTTAATAAGATCATATCTTGTAGGCAGACATTTCTTTGTTAGTCAAGGGGAAACAACAACAGAGCTCATAAAAATAAAAGCTGGAGTGCCACAGGGCAGTGTATTGGGACCAACACTATATCTCCTTTATACCGCAGATCTGCCGATTTGCGATGATGTACTAATGGGAACATTTGCGGACGACACAGCTATTATGGCCACTGCTAGTACACCAAATGAAGCTTCCTTAAAACTTCAGCAAAGTTTAGACAAGATATCTGCATGGCTAACTGACTGGCGCATAAAGGCTAATGAGGCAAAATCGGTACAGGTTACATTTACCACTCGGCGACAAACTTGTCCGCCAGTAACACTAAATGGTGTAGAGATACCTCAGTCAGATGAAGTGAAATATCTTGGAATGTACTTAGACCGACGACTAACATGGAGGAAACATATTTTCACTAAGCGTTTGGCAATGGGACAACAAATTCGTAATATATACTGGCTAATTAATAGAAAAAGTCAACTGTCAATCGACAATAAGATCCTGTTGTATAAAAGTATTATAAAACCAATATGGTCATATGGTATACAGCTGTGGGGTTCAGCTGCCAACTCAAACCTTGAAATTTTGCAAAGATTTCAGTCAAAACTTCTACGAATGATAGTAGATGCACCGTGGTATGTCACCAACGAGAGACTACACAGAGAACTTGGTATCAAAACTGTTAAAGAGGAAATAAGAGACAAAGTCAAATCCTATAAAGGCAGATTGCAACAACATCCAAATGCACTCGCACACCACCTCATGGATGACATATTTCCTAGTGTGCGCAGACTAAAAATAAGAGTACCTCAGGATCTACTCTGACACTTGAATTAAGAGAATATGTCATTGGACATATATCTCACAAGCCTCTATTTTAAACATAACTTAAATATTGCTGAATGTCTCCTAGATAGATTGCAATAGTAATAAAGATTAAAAAAAAAAAAAAAAAAAAAAAAAAAAAATTAGCTAAGCTGCATTTAAAAACAATAGCGGGTATTTTGACAAAGACATCTATCATTTTTGACGTTATGTGTTTTCATAGTAAGACATTAAATGTTTTATTTCGTTTATTATGTATGTGTTTGTGTCAAATACAAGGTAGTGTGTGTAATGTGTTTTAGTTGATTTTAGATATTATGTTTTATGCATTATTTGAAAAAATATTAGCATTTGATAATCCTTTTCTTCTTCCTGTAACCGTGCAGAATTTCATCCTCCTCCGTCCGCGGCAAGTATCTTAAAAACGAATCATAAGTTTTCGCTTCACGTATTAATATCTAGATTTAAAATTATTTTTAATTTTAATCAGTTAATTGATACATACTATACGCATTATAGTTTTGTTGTAATTAATACTAACAGACGTTAGACAGCATTAAATAGTAAGACTGTGCGTCCCGCAGGAGCGCAGCGCGATGGAGAAGGAGTACGCGGCGGCGTGCCGGCGGCTGTCCGGCGACTGGCGCTCGCTGGAGCGCGGCTGGACGCTGCGGCGCCGGGCGCTGCGCGCGCGCCAGCGGGACCTCGCCGCGCGCCGCCAGCGCCACGCCGCCGCCGCGCGCGCCGCGCACCACGCGGTGAGGGACGCACTACACACACACCGCATACGAACACAACAGACACAAGGACACAGACGTGCATCGCACGCACATTTACACACACACACACATGCAAACACATACGCGCACGCACACATACAAACACACAAAAACGCGTGTGTGCTCATGCAAACGCACACACGCAAAATACAGGGACGAGCTGACCGACAAACAGATTGCTGAGATAATGTATTCGCACGATTATTTCTAGCGTGAAGGTATTCTTGCGTTTCGTTGAAAAGGTGTGGTTGCCGGCTTACTGTAATATGAGCCAACTATCTTGATACTCCAAATGATATAAACCAACAGTACAATACTTATGTTATGAACTGTGTGTAGTGCTGTTGGTGTGTAAATAAATAACCTGAATCATAAATAAATAAATACTCGGAGTAACAACGCATCTGTTATTAACTTCAGACACAACTCGTCTTTTATATGAAATGGCTCACAAATGTCCATGAGCGGCATTCTGGGTGTAATAAACACAAAATGAAAAAAGGATAACAGGTAAGATACCAGGAAAAACAAACGGTCACAGGACAAACAACCACACACAACAAATAATACATAAACATACAGTACAGACAGTTATTCAAACACACAGTCTTCAAACACATTTTATAATACTTATTTTTCCTGCATGTTAGTGGCTTTTTCTCGTTTGCATTATTTCAGTTTGTAAATATCATTGAAATAGCTTTAGCGAAAACTAGCTTGTATGTCAAATAATTATAATAAAATTGTTCACTGTATTTACCAGAAATATATCTTATGCATTTAAATATCAAGTAGAAACATAGTAAAATATAACAGTGCTAAATAGACATAATATTGAAGGAAATATTTAAACTATCCCAAATAATTAATACCAACAACATTTAAACATTGTAAAGGAAGAACTAGACTTGCACCAACACAGAGACGAAATCAATATTGATTTACAACTTTGAGATAAAAATATTATTCGAAGTTTACATAATAAAATTACCATTATTATTTATGCTCCTATAGCTAATAAAAATAAAGTTATCAAAGCGTGTTAAGTCGTCGCCCTTACAGTTAAAGCAAATAAGTAGTTTTAACTTATCAGTGTCAACAATACTCTCCCTTACTGGAGTATAACAACACCAATGCAATCTAAAGTCATTGCTCTAATGAAATTACTATGGTGATAGTCGATAATGTAACGTTATTGTCGAGAAATGAGTGAGTTCAAGAGCTGCTTAGTTCCTCTATCATGCAATGGATCGTATCTAAGGTTCTTACCGGTTCCATGGGCGTTTAGACTGGAATGCTCTTTTGCTACTTATATAAAAAAATATATTATTGTGAAAAACAAATACATACATAAAGTACGTAATTGTTTTTTTTTTTTTTAATTACAAATTTAAAAAATTAAAGCAATTAATTTCAAAATATTTGAAATTACCTTAGTTTTCTGAGATCTAGTACTATTCGGCCCAATGGAACTGTATCACGTCTGAATAAATTTCTTAAAAAAGTCATAGATTTGAAGCAAAGCTGCGATACTTTAAAATATATAAATTAATTTCGTGAGTACGTCGGCTTGTAATTGTGTAGGTAATTAATACCTTTGATTCTGTTATAATCTCGGAAATTCGAGAACTCGTAGTACGTTGCATTTAAACACTAAGCTCTGAGTAACATTATAAACAATAAAACATTCTCTCACGGAGCACTCGCGTTTTCTACCGTAGTGTGTATTGCATGAATGTACTTCCCCGTACGCTGTCGATGTGCTTTTTTGACCGACTTCCCAAAGGAAGGAGGTTTATAAAGGTGTTCTGAATTTTGAGTTACGTGTGTGATATTGTGGTGCTGAGATCAGTTTGCCGAAATTTAGTTACAGTTTGGCAAAGTTTGGTTATGCACATATTTTAATGGTAATGGATTTTTTTGGTATTGTGGTAATATTGAGTGGTTTGTGCATATTAAATAAACATATTAAACAACAATAAATAAAAATTGTTTGTTTGATTAATTATAGTAAACGTGACTTATATGTTACGAAATTTGTTATATATTGATATTTATGTAATAAATGACCCAGATGCAATCATCAAAAAAGGAATTTAATATTACCTATAGCGGAAACAAAACAAAAAAAAATATAGCTCATAAAAGACGAAATGAGTAAAAACAAAAAAACGGCAAACAGTTTTATGATCGTCTTAGGATTTTTTTTTATATTAAAAAAGCATACTATAAACTGAGTATGTAGGATATATAAATAGAGTTGGTCAGTCTCTGATGTTGCTTCACACTATGAAGGTTGTTTCAAGTATTTGGTATTCCAATAGTACAATAATAAATGTAGCGACACTATTTACTTTGAGCGCGATTGCGCGGCTTTGAGGATAGAATTGAAATTTTATTAATTATACGAGGATTTTTATTTTGCTTTCATAACAATAAAATTATATAAATAACTAGTTGACCCGGTGAACTTTGTTCCTTCTAAAAGGCAAAAATCTGAAATTTCAGTGTTTCTCTTCTGTATTATACATGTATCATACATAAAACCTTCCTCTTGAAACACTCTTTCCATTAAAAAACTGCATTAAAATCCGTAGCGTAGTTTTAAAGATCTAAGCATACACAGAGACAGCGAAAAACGACTTAGTTTTATACTATGTAGTGATATAAAATGTTCCGCTACTCTGAATTGTAACAGTGTGGCGTAGCTGCAGGCCTCCCGCACATGTGGCAAAGGAACCTTGTCCAGCCGAGAGACATAATATGTTTTGCAGATAAATATAATTTAGTCCATTTCATATGAGGGGACTTGTGACAAAATAGCTATATTTATATGACGTTAGTTACAGAGGTGGCGTCAGTGACCACCACCAAATGGACAGAACGCTCGTTGCTACTTCATTCTTGTAAAAAGTACTTAAGTAACACCACACAAACAATACTTAGCCACATAATTCTAAAGAACAGCTCAAAATTCAGACCACCCGTTTCATTTTTTCTTTTACGTTGCCGCTCCCGTCCCGTAGATTGACAAAGAGGAACAGCAGATATCGGAGATCCAGAGCAAGATCGGGGCGAAGAGGGACGAACTGGACGGGTACATCAGGGACTCCGTGCGGGAGTTGGTGGCGCAGGGCTACCGACTGGACGAGGTCAGTCGTAATATAGTCGTATTTTGTAGTTCAGTCGAATCTCCTTATGTACAGTTGAAATGCGGGAATTGTGAGTTCCCGTATTTACGTTTTCAGTGTATGTAGGTAAATTACAGCCCTTTTCTTGTATTTGCTGAATATTTTGAAGGTAGAACCAGTGTTCAGGGATCACACCTCTGTCGAAAAACTGTTTCGTCTGGCCATGGATAGAGAGATTCAAGGAACTAACGGCCTACCTTTAGTATTGAAGAGGCACAAAAAGAAGAAGAAGAGAACCAGTGTAGTTCGACCGGGGAAGTACCACCGCCACACCTATTTCTAGCGTGAAGCATTTCTTGCGTTTCGATGAAAGGGTGTGGTTGCCGGCACACTTTTATATGAGGCGAACATCATAGTCCTTGTGAGTAGCAACGCATCTGTGATTGACTCCAAATAGAATCCATGCTTTGTATGAAATTGCTTACAGATGTCCATGAGCGGCAGTGGCCACTTACCATCAGGTGGACTGAATGCTCGTTTGCTACTTCAGTCAGATAAAATAATATTTATTCATTCGGGGATTTAGTAGTTATACTCAAAAAGATTTTGGCCTTCTGTTTGCTGTCAGCTTTCCTTGAGTACTTCTGGTACGTACCGAGGAGGCTTTTCTGAACCGTCTCTCATTCGGGGTACCTGTTTTCGCGTGGACCCAATATAACCTTACATAAGGAGCTTTCACTGAACTGTTAAGAGAAGCATGTTATTTTATAATGATGTGTCGTACAATTTTTGGAATTTTCTGGAATTATTGTTTAGTCTTTTTTATCTGAAAAAAAGAATAATTTCATAAATCACTTTCTTTTCAATTCATTTAGCTATGTAAATTTTGAAAGGTTTTTAATTCATTTATGTAATTTATGAAAAAGTTTTTGTTTATAAACCGAAATTTCAATTGTGCGACACATTTTTTTTAATCTAGCAAGTGCTTTAATATTTTTTATTTTGTCATCATCATAGTAATTAAGTTACCTTGTACTAAATGTTAATCTTAAGTTCCGTTAATATTGAACGTAATGTAAATGAATAAAAAAAGTTTAATGTTGATTCTATGGAGATGAAATTTTTATTATAATGTATGGTATTGTCTATGCTAGGATATCTATGATGTCTCTGGATAAATTCTTCTGCGGTTACCGTTTACTACCAAATCGTTTCAGATACTTTATTCCCTATTTTTATTAACCCCCGACGCAAAAAGAGGGGTGTTATGAGTTTGACCGTCTGTGTGTCTGTGTATGGACACGTAGCTCCGAAACGGGTGAACCGATTTGGATGCGGTTTTATAGTTAGACAGCTGGTATACATTGTGTTTGAACAGGGCTTTAATATCTTGACTTTCCAGTTACTATAAATGTGTATTGTTGCGCAGAGTCAGTCCCCGAGCCCGGAGAGTCCGGAGACGGAGACGTCGACGGAGTCGCTGATGCACCTGCTGCAGCAGTGCGAGCCCAACACCGCCAACAGCATTAAGGAGACTATCGAGAGGCATGTGAGTATAACTACTATTGTTTTTAAAATCTAATATATTATGTGAATTATTGTTTATTTTTAAATTTTTAATGATTTGATTGACGGTGAAGACATTAAGAATGTTATGTGAATAACAAAAACCAAGTGAAAGTTGGACTCGCGCACGAAGGGTTTTGTACCATTACTACATAGTATAAAACAAAGTCGCTTCTCGCTGTCCGTTCCTATGTATTTTTAGATCTTTAAAACTATGCTACGGATTTTAATGCAGTTTTTTAATAGATAGTGATTCAAGAGGAAGGTTTATATGTATATGTATATAATACATGTGTAACATAATGGAGATACACTGACATTATTAAAATTTTGACTTTTGCGGCACGAAGTTCGCCGGGTCAACTAATAATGATATCTTTATAATATCGGTAACATGGGGGCACCTCTTCAATATTTATTTTATTCTGTTTTTAGTATTTTTGTTATTAATAGAAATATATCATCTGTTACAAACTTAACTGTCTAGCCATTATAGTTTATCGAATAGAGCCTGGCGATTCATAGACGGACAGTCTTAGTGATATGCCATTTACACTTTGGGTAGGACTTTAAAAATTAATCGACGCTATATAGTCAGAAATATTACAGTAATCAAATGACATTGTATTTGAGTAATGATTACATAAAATCTAAATTATTAAATTAATGTGCTTTATGCAGTTTCTTGCTTTGTTTTATTGTGATAAATAAATCCGCCGTAGTATCGTCGTAAGAAGTAGCTCGACATTAAACATGTTTATAGCAATAATTCGTTGATTTAGTGAATAAGATGAATCGTTGAAATTGTTACAGAAGAAGGAGGTGGAGAGCCTGGAGCAGGAGCTGCAGGCGCGCGTGGCGAGCGTGGCGGCGCACCGCGGCAAGGTGGAGCGGCTGCAGGCGCAGCTCGCGCTGCTGCAGGCGCGCCAGCGCGGCCTGCGACACGCGCTCGCAGACGGTGCGGGCTACCCCCTACCACTGTCACACCACTACAACATACGATTACCGAACGAATGTCAAACATTTGTTTCGTCTAAACATTCGCTCTTCTCGCTCGCTGTGTTAGGGCCCATTTAGATGGAGATAGTTTCTCGCCTCAAACATACGATTATCGAACGAGTATCAAACATTTGTTTCGTCTAAACATTCGCTCTTCTCGCTCGCTGTGTTAGGGCCCATTTAGATGGAGACAGTTTCTCGCCTCGAACATACGATTATCTAACGAATGTCAAACATTTGTTTCGTCTAAACATTCGCTCTTCTCGCTCGCTGCGATAGGGCCCATTTAGATTGAGAGAGTTTCTCGCCTCGAATATACGATTATCGATCGAATATCAAACAATTTTTTCGTTTAAATATTCGCTCTTCTCGCTCGCTGCGTTAGGCAACAGTTGCCTCGCAATAGAATATTATTATGTCCGTGTAAACAGAATTTCAAAACAAAAATCGTGTTTCGAGATTTAATGCCAGGTGCTACCATGCAGTGCGCGAAGGCGGCATTTCTCGCATCATAATTTTTACAATTCTCATTCTCCGAGTTCGACAGGCATTAATAACTTCTATACAGTTCAATGTACTTAATATTGTCGACTGTTGCAAATTAAAAAATATAATAATGTCATTTTTATGAAAACTCGAATGACAAATCTCGCACTGAAAACGTTTCAAACTGATTTGTACGATAGTCGCATGAGATTGGAAAAATGTCACACGAGAGCAAGTTTATACACTTCGACGTTCGCATGAGCAACAATCTGCTTATAATAATTTCGTTGTGTAAATAAACGTAGACAATTATCGCCTAGCGATAAGTCATAAGCGAGTCTCGTATGACTTTATCGTAGGTCGAGATTTTATTTTTTGCCTGTATCTAAACATTTTGATACGATTATGTTATGGCGATTATTGCTTGTAATAGTAGCGTACAATTTCTCGTACCGAAACGTGCGAGAAACTCTCCATCTAAATGGCCCATAAGACACCACTGTAGTAGTGGTGTCTTAGTAATGCTACGACCCCGCTACGATTTATACAACATCATGCCACTACCATTGTCGCCTAAAACACCACTACGCGATAACTTTAGTCATGCCACCGTCGCGCCATGCAGTCACCTTAACTACGACTTCGCTACAATTCCTACCACCACAAGCTAGTATCAAAACTACTACTTCACTGCTACTCTTACCACTCCACATCACCATCAGCACCACCTACAAAACAGTACGCCACTACCATGACCACTATCTCTGCAACCACCAAAGAACTTACATATAGTGGAGGTACACACATTAAAGGACACATACATTAAAGGTGGTAGAACCAGTGTAGTTCGACCGGGGAAGTACCACCGCCACACCTATTTCTAGCGTGAAGCAGTTCTTGCGTTTCGATAGAAGGGTGTCGTTGCCGGCACACTTTTACATGAGGCGACCATCATAGTCCTCGGGAGTAGCGACGCATCTGTGATTGACTTCAGATGGAACCCATGTTCTGTATGAAGTTGATTACAGATGTCCATGGGCGGCAGTTACCACTTACCATCAGGTGGACTGCATGCTCGTTTGCTACTTCAGTCAGATAAAAAAAAAAGGTCGATAAACATCGATCCCAAAGATTTTATAACCATCATTATCATAATTATTACACCGAACGTAAGTAGCAGTAATCGCTACGATGCTATAAAGGATTTAACATCTACATTACGACTACTGTAAAACCACTATCTTCTATAAAAACTCATTCTCACTTGACCTATATCATGAAGCTCTGCCGTGTTCAAAATAAATAAAGTGCCACCAATAGTAATTTCCCGTTCCAGACGACGAGAGCGACACGTCGCCGCCGGAGGGCGTGAAGCGCTGCAAGTCGGAGCTGGTGCTGCGGCCGCACGAGGACCCCCCCGAGCCGCTCTCCGCCGACGAGAGGGAACACTTCCGCGCCAAGAGGCTCAGGTGAGGGAGACAATATCCTATATCGTCGGGTGACAACATACTGGAGCTAACTTTCAGTGCCATGTAAAAAAGAAAAACACTATTGTAATTATATAAAAAAATGGATATAAATGAGAAAAAAGACAAACCCACTGAGTTTCTTGCCGGATCTTCTCAGTTGAGGTCGTATTCCGATCCGGTGGTAGTGTAAGAAAAAAATGTAACTGACAATTTGTAAGTGCCCCCGTAGGCCTATACAAAATAAAATAAAGACATAAAGACATAAAAAACTCACTAACTACAGAATATGCAACATGAACTTATCAGCATTTAATAATATTTTGATTCCAAAATTTCATTTATATGAAATGTCCTGAAGTTATATCATTTAATAAAATTGTTGTATACATATATTATTTACGTAATCATCCATCCATCCATCCATCAGCCTTTTGATGTCCACTGCTGAACATAGGCCTCCCCTAAATGGCGCCACTCCAACCGGTCCTGTGCCCTCTGAATCCAACGGTTTCCCGCTGTCTTCTTCAGGTCATCGGTCCATCTGGTAGGGGGGCGACCTGTACTCCTTTTGCCTAAACGTGGTCGCCACTCGAGGACCTTTCTTCCCCATCGGTTATCGGTCCTACGAGCGATGTGGCCGGCCCACTGCCACTTCAGCCTGCTAATTTTGAGAGCTATGTCTGTAAGCTTCGTTCGTCTACGGATTTCATCGTTGCGAATCATGTCTCGTAGCGAAATTCCGAGCATAACCCTCTCCATAGCACGCTGAGCGACCCTGAGCCTCCGAATGAGGCCTACCGTGAAGGACCACGTTTCGGCGCCGTAGGTCATCACTGGCAACACACATTGCTCGAATAATTTCGACTTCAGGCACTGAGGAATTTTGGACGAGAAGATACTACGTAATTTCCCGAACGCAGCCCAGCCGAGTTGGACTCTACGAGTGACCTCCCTCTCAAAGTTGGACTTACCCATCCGGATCGTTTGTCCCAGGTAAATGTACTCGTCGACAACTTCGAGAGGAGTGCCGTCAGCAACTACCGGTACGGGTGTGACATGGACATTAGACATGATTTTCGTCTTGTCCATGTTCATCTTAAGACCCACCCGTTGTGAGGCACTGTTGAGGTCGCCTAGCATTGTGCTGAGGTGCGTCAGCGAATCTGCCAAGATGACTATATCATCGGCAAATCGAAGGTGCGTGACGTGTTCGCCATTGATGTTAATGCCAAGACCTTTCCACTCCATCAGCTTGAACAAATCTTCCAACGCAGCGGTGAACAGTTTCGGCGATATAACATCGCCTTGTCTGACTCCCCGCTGCAGTTGGATTGGATTTGTGCTTCTGTCGTGTACTCGGACTGACATGGTGGCGGCTGTGTATACACACTTCAGCACCTCGATGTACCTAATAGTCGATCTGGCATCGCTGAAGGGACTCCAGCACCGCCCAGTGCTCGATAGAATCGAAGGCTTTCTCATAGTCCACATAAGCAACACATAACGGCAGATTATACTCCTCGGTCTTCTGTATAATCTGCCGCAGCGTGTGAATGTGGTCCATGGTGCTGTAGCCTTTTCGGAAACCGGCTTGTTCGGGAGGCTGGAAGTCGTCTAGCCTGCGCGCAATGCGGTTAGTGAGGACTCTCGAAAACAGCTTATACACGTGGCTCAGAAGCGCAATGGGCCTGTAGTTCTTCAAAAGAGTTTTGTCGCCCTTTTTGAAGAACAGCACCACTACGCTTCTGCTCCACGCTTCCGGGGTTGTCCCGCTAGTAATGACGGAATCGAACAACTTTTGGAGCGCCACTAGTACGGGTTTACCGCCAGCTTTTAGCAGCTCTGTTGTGATTCCGTCATCGCCCGGTGCCTTGTTGTTTTTCAGCTGTTTGAGAGCCTCTCTAATCTCGTACAGACTGACGTCCGGGAGGTCCTCAGTATAGTGTCGGGTCAGTTTGGCACGTTTGTCGTCCGCCTTGTTGCGGGCGGGAACTCGTGCGGAAGCATACAACTGTCCGTAGTATTTCTCAATTTCTCTCAGAACATCGGGGTTAGACGAAACCATGGTGCCCGATTCGGTCTTCAACCTCGTCAGCAGGCTCTGCCCAACGCACAGATCCCTGGCGAACACTCTCGAGCCCTGGTTTCGCTCAATAGCGTCTTTTACGCGATGGGTGTTATGAGCACGCCAATCGCGTCGCCTACTCTGAGAGATCTGTTTATTGAGCAGTCTGTATTTCGACATTGAGGTTGGAGACTGCACTCATAGTTCTCGCCTCTCCCTCATAAGACCGAGAGTATGCTCTGAGAGAACTCGAGACCTACCACTGGAGTGGGTCTTAAAGTACTTAGACCCCACCTCGTGGACAGTTGTTACTACCTTGGTGTTAATTTCGTCCACAGAAACGCAAGAATCGAGACACGCGAAACGATTTCGTTGCTGAAGTTGAAACTCTTCGGAGCCCTGGATTTGGACAGGTGTTGGTCGGAGCGTAGACTTCATTAGGCGTGACCGTTCCAGCTTTACGTTGATATTTAATGTGCCTCTTACCATCCGGTGATCACTTCCGGTTTTCACCCTGTTGATCACAGAGACATCATTAAATATGTGCCGTTTGTCTGCCAAAATGAAGTCTATCTCGTTTTTAGATGAACCATCAGGACTTATCCAAGTCCACTTTCGCTGTGCCTTCTTCTTGAAGAAAGAGTTCATCATAAATAAGCCCTCCCTCTCCAAGAAGTTGGCAAGCAAGTGGCCTCGGTGGTTCCGTTGTCCAATTCCAAAGGGCCCCAGCTTCCGCTCGCCATCGTTCCGCGCGCCTAGTCTTGCGTTAAAATCCCCCATAACAACGGTAAAGTGGGTCTTTGAGGTATGTATGGCTCTACTTACGTCCTCATACATAACCTCGACCTCATCGTCTGGGTGTGTCGAAGTCGGCGCATATACCTGTATGACCTTCAGCGAATACCGTTTAGATATTCTGAGTATAAGGTACGCTACCCTTGACGACACACTGTCGACTGTTACCACGTTGTTGACGAGGGATTTGTGGACGAGGAACCCGACACCACCCTGAGACAGGTGGTCGCCCTCCCGGTGATAGAACAAGTTGCCCGATTTGAGGATTATCGTGTCCTCACCCTGTCTTCGGACTTCAGACAATCCCAAAACACTCCAGTTCAACTTGTCTATCTCTTCTTCCAGCTCCTGTATCTTCTCGTCGGTCCTCAGTGTCCTGGTGTTGTATGTTGCCAGGTGCAGAAGTTGTCGGTTGCGGTAGCCGGATCTCTGCCGGAGATTCTTAGCACCCCCTGCCCCGCCGTTACCTAGGCCGCTACCGTAGCCTGGAATAGCGGGGCTGCCGGGGACTGGGGGCCGGGGTTCTTCTGCACCTTTCATTGGGGGTTTTTGCCGATAGTCACCGCGCCTGGCAAGCGTGTTGGTGACCGCAGTAGATGTAAATTACACAAGGAGATGCTGCTGCCCATCTCTTGGATTTATGTCCCTTAGTCGCCTCGTACGACATCCACGGGAAGAGAGGGAGTGGTGCTATTCTAAAAGGCCGACACCACACGGCAATTTACGTAATAATAATGTATTATTAAAGAATAGTGTGTTCAGTGAAAAAATCGGGATTATAAAATTTTGTAGTTAGTAAGTGTTTCGTGTCACTCGACGATATGTAAGGTGACAAGAAAAAGGTCTTCGAACATGCGTGGAAATAGTGCTTAGCGTTACAACTGCTACACGGGATGGCAGCCATCAGACTATTGCAGAAATCCCAATTGTAGAACAATTGTTATGTATAAGCATTTTTTTTATTATTGAAGTAGTAAACAAGCGAGTAGGTCATCTGATGAATGTTGTCAGTGCCGCCCATGAAAATCTACAATTACAGAAAAAAAAATCTAATCCAACTTAAGGTCGACTACAAGCGCATTGCTATACCTGAATACTGTACAAAATACTGCAGCGTTTAATTTTACTGTTTTAGGTCTGAAATGGGCGATGGAAGCTCTGAAATTAATACAAAAAGGGTTCTACCGCCTTTCCACACATAATATTTATTTAATTTGAATGTGCATGCTCATTAAATATAAATGTTCATTTTCAGCCTTAGCTTAAGCCTGGACCCGTTACCGTCACCGAACTCGACCCTGAACACGGAGGACACGTTCCACACGGCCACATCCTCCCCGAAGGCCTTCCCCTCGGAGTCGTCCGTGCCCACGCCGTCCACCACCACGCCCTCCGCGGCGCCCGACAGTGAGGAGCGCGCGCCGCTGCCCAAGTTCAAGCTGGGACCCGCGGCTGATGATAGTGATGATATGTCCAGCACGGAGGATTATCATAAGGTAAATGTTGTCGTGTATAATGTTGTGTGCTTTGTAGTGCGGCGACCTCCCGCTACTCATCGAGACATGGCGCTACTAGTATTCTAAAGCACGCTATCGAAGTATTCTCAGAATCTTGCATATATACAAGTCCCGAACAACGATTGTCGGAGCACCACCGCTCCCCAGGCATGATCACCTAGCCTGGCGGGAGACCTCCCTCTGTCAAAGTGGTATCTGTCTTGTATATTAATATGTGAATCAAAAACTTGTGATTCGTTTTTAAGATACTTGCCGCAGACGCATGATTACAAAATTACGCACGGTTATAGTTGATGTAGAGAAGGAATGCGCAATGCTATTTTTTTTTTCGGATAATGCATAAATCATATACAATAAAATCAACTAAAAACACATTACACTCCCTACCTTGCATTTGACACAAACACATACATAATAAACGAAATAGAACATTCAATGTCTTACTATGAAAACACAAAACGTCAAAAATGCAGATGTCTTTGTCAAAATACCCGCTATTGCTTTTAAGTGTAGCGTAGTTAATAAACCTCTTTTTACCTTGATGGGTGCGTTCAAATTTTATTTAAATTAGAGAAATATTGTTGCTACTTTCGACAATATGAAGTTTAGTTTTTTAATTTAAAATACCGTCGAATTTCGACCGTTGCGACGGGTCTAGTCTGTCTTGATAGCCACTCTCTCTCTACTCTATCCTGCGGGTGTTGTGAGGAGCGACTGAAGTACAATATCCAGGTGACGGCCAGCAGCGTCATTCCGTGTAATATGAACATCCATTTAGATGTAGGTCATAGTTACTATCCACAAAACGCTCATTATGGGACTCAAGAAATGGACTGAAGAATAAGCGATAAACGACATGTTGACTCTTCTGTTCCACGCATTTTTGTCAATAATCACGAGCGTTAATAACTGTAGTTGGTATTGATCATCTCCTGTATATTTTGCTACAGACGCCTCCTAAGATATTCCGGGGAGATATAGAGGGCACCATGCGACATGTTGAAAGGAATAAAAAACTACAAATAAAGTGTCTCGTTTTATTTCAGCCAAGGATAGTGGAGGGACAGTCTTCGAGTTCGGTGGAAAGATCGCCGGAGGAAAGACACCAGCGAGCGAAATACCGAAGAAGGATAGGCGGTAATGTTCTCCACATTTTTTTGATCAGATACAAAGTTAACCTAGCTCGGAATCTAGGAATTTAACCTAGCTCGGAATCTTCTGTATGTCAGTTGTATGATTGATGTAAAAAAAGAGATTTTTAATGGTGTATTCTAGTTTGTCCCATTTTCATTAGCTCTATATAGTTCCGTATTAGAAACTCAATGTGTCTAAGATGTCGTAAGTAAACATCAAAACGAGTCCACAAATACGCTCCTGGGCCTCTCCAACTTAGTGACTATTTAATTGTAGCCGAGTTCATCTAAATTCGGCTGATGGGTCGTGGTTTAATCATGAATGGTAATAAATATTGGATTAAAAGACAATATATGGCCGTAATAACAATGTTAAAAATGGATCATTTTCGTGCCACTACAGGTTATCAAAGACATTATCAAATACTAGATAGAAATATACATACATAAACACAGTTTCATGTTAAAGCACCTAGTAAATATACCAAACGTCGAAAAATTACAAACCTACTGACTCTCCCTATAGCCAGAACAACTTATGGTAGGAAAAATAATGTAACTGACAATTTGTAAGTGCCCCCGCAGGCCTATACAAAATAAAGACATTTCATTTCAACAAATGCTAAATCCTTTAACAAATTTAAACAACTTCTTAAGCTTTACACAATTAATAAAATAATTACATAGCAAAAATAAATTGAGCATGACTCAAATACGCTCCATTCACACACGCATGCAAACGCACATACACTCCAACACCCTTTCACACACACATCCTGCACACTTTGTTACATTACTCACACATGTCTCCCGGACAAAATTTTATTATTTAGCTTTTAAGTTTCTGAATGAGAAATAAATGATTCTTTAAACCTAACCCGCACAGTAGACCGAACGCCATTCATTTACACATAGTTGTTTGATTCTCGACCTTGTCTTCGGCTTTGTTCTGTCCCTGTCTTCGGTTCTTGTATGGACGTTTGAGTATTCGTCTTTGTGTGTGTCTATGGCTTCCCCATACAGGGAAAAATATTGATGCGGCGCTTTAAGTATATCAAGCTCAATTATTTATTTACTACTAGCTTATTCTTGCGGCTCTGCCGTTTTGATCGCCTTTTTCGCCATTTTCACATTAACGAATATCCCATGTTTTAATCCAGGTCATAAACTATCTGTGTTTAATTTCAGTGAAATACGGTCGGCAGTTTTTGTGAGAGTAACGTAAACACTTTCATCCTTTCAAAGGATCTGCACAACCAAACTTTCACATATTATTTTAATAAGATTTGTGTTTTTCAGGCGAGGGCAAGTCCCGGCGGCAGGTGACGGAGGCGGAGGCGCTGCGCGCGATGCAGCGGCTGTGCTCGCGCATCGCCTCGCAGAAGATGCTCGTCATCTCCTCGCTCGAGAACGACTGCTCCAAGGAGGAGCTCAACCGCCAGATTGCGGTCAGACAACTACAATAAATATCACTCCATAGTATTTTGGCAAAGGGAGATCTCCCGCCAGGCGAGGTGATCATGCCTGCGGAGCGGCCGTGCTGCGACAGTCGTTGTTCGGAACTTGTGTATATATGGGGTATTGAGAATACTTCGATAACGTATTTCAGAATACTAGTAGCGCCATCTCTTGATGAGTTGCGGGAGGTCGCCACAGTATAAGACAAAGTCGCTTCTCGTTGTCTGTCCCTATGTATGTTTAGATCTTTAAAACTACGCTATGGATTTTAATGCAGTCTTTTTAATAGATAGAGTGATTCATAAGGCAGGTTTGTATGTATAATACATGCATTATATAGTACAGAAACGCTAATAATTTTAGATTATTGACTTTTAGGCGGAACGAAGTTCGCCGGGTCCATTAGTAAATAATAAATAGAAAATAAATTAAGATTGTGTAAAATATATTAAAAAGAGATGACGTCGCTATCTTTTTATTTTATATTATATTTGGTAATCTCTCATTTTATTATTTTTAATGTTTTATTACGCTTTGTAGGTTCTCCAAGAGCTCCAAAAGAAATACGTCCGCCTGGAGATGGCGTTGCAGTACTCGTTCTTCGACAACCAGCCGAGCCGGCGGACCATCATGGTGACGCCTATCCAGGAGACGCCGTCGCTGACGCTCAGCGAGAGCGACATGCACGTGGAGAAGGCCGAGAACGAACACGCTGAGAACGAGCAGAATGGCTACTTTGAGGATCCTCTGTTGAATAGGTAAGGTGTAGGCGCTTCAGTACCCGATCTTCGACATCCAGCCGAGTCGGCGTACAATCATAGTGATGTTCATCCGTACTTTGAGTATCTTCTTTTCAATAGGTAATTTTAATTAATTGTGATAGAAAAATAAAGGTAATGAATCTAAGGTAACAAATTAAGGAGTTAGATCAAAATTGTCTATACTTTTTGTTTATTGTTTTTAATTTCATTTGAAGTTGTACCTTGACAAAACAAGTGTTATCATAAAATAAATCTTGTACTTGCCCATTGTTAAGTAGGAGATTCGTTTCAAGGTGACAGGTCTAAACTTAAGTCGAAATTAGAATTCATACAGTCATGAAAACTATGTATAATTTGTTAATAAATTCAATGTTTATAGAATATTTAAATGATGCCCAGGTTAAAAGAGAACGAAGTGGAGGCGTCCGACAACGTGTCGACGTCGAACGACGAGTTACCGTCGGAGACGTCGTGGGCGGACCCGCTGCGCGCGCTGGCCCGCACGCCGTCCAGCGACGGCGACCACGCGCACCGCCTGTGCGACCACGACCACCATCCGCACGCTAGGATCGAGATGCCGCTCGAGATACCGGTTCGTATTCTTAATATTCAGTTATATTTCATGGATGTTTGGAGTAGATAGACAAATCCAGACACTGAGTTTGCAAAAGAAAATATATAAAAGTGAATTGATATAGGTTGGCGAGGTAAAAATGGCGTGGAATATGATGAATATATGATTATAAAAATAATTCTAGATAATTCTGGATAGATATTCGGCTGTGTTAAATAATGTATTAATTGAATTTACTTACTTACCTAACTTATATCTCAAAAGAAAGAATTTGTCAAAGTAAATATAAATAGTTGCATCCAAATTACTGCCCTTAGAGTGAAAAACATGACAACTTGTACTTTCTTATGATTTTTATTTAAATGTTTTTTTTTCTCTTACAGGACTACGATTCCACAGGCCTAATGCATCCAATAGATTTCTGTAAGTTTTTACTTTCACAATATATCACCACGTTTTTAACTTATAAATAACTATTTGTGCGTCAGATTTCCTTGAATACTGCTGATCAATTGCGATTTCTGTATTCGAAACTCACGATCTCTTTATTCGAAACTTATGAGTAGAACGTAACCACCGCGAATAAGGAGCTTCTACTATAACATTGTGTCGATGTCCGTTTCCAGCGGAGGTGGTGAGCGTGCCGGGGTGGGTGACGCGCGGCGCGGGCGCGGGCACGCACCACGAGTACGAGGTGCGCGTGCGGCTCGGCGCCGCGTGCCGCTGGCAGCTGCTGCGCCGCTACCGCCGCTTCCGGGACCTCTACCTCGCCGCGCGCCGCCGCTACGGGGAGAAGGTAACGGAGGGGTGAGCGTGCCGGGGTGGGTGACGCGCGGCGCGGGCGCGGGCACGCACCACGAGTACGAGGTGCGCGTGCGGCTCGGCGCCGCGTGCCGCTGGCAGCTGCTGCGCCGCTACCGCCGCTTCCGGGACCTCTACCTCGCCGCGCGCCGCCGCTACGGGGAGAAGGTAACGGAGGGGTGAGCGTGCCGGGGTGGGTGACGCGCGGCGCGGGCGCGGGCACGCACCACGAGTACGAGGTGCGCGTGCGGCTCGGCGCCGCGTGCCGCTGGCAGCTGCTGCGCCGCTACCGCCGCTTCCGGGACCTCTACCTCGCCGCGCGCCGCCGCTACGGGGAGAAGGTAACGGAGGGGTGAGCGTGCCGGGGTGGGTGACGCGCGGCGCGGGCGCGGGCACGCACCACGAGTACGAGGTGCGCGTGCGGCTCGGCGCCGCGTGCCGCTGGCAGCTGCTGCGCCGCTACCGCCGCTTCCGGGACCTCTACCTCGCCGCGCGCCGCCGCTACGGGGAGAAGGTAACGGAGGGGTGAGCGTGCCGGGGTGGGTGACGCGCGGCGCGGGCGCGGGCACGCACCACGAGTACGAGGTGCGCGTGCGGCTCGGCGCCGCGTGCCGCTGGCAGCTGCTGCGCCGCTACCGCCGCTTCCGGGACCTCTACCTCGCCGCGCGCCGCCGCTACGGGGAGAAGGTAACGGAGGGGTGAGCGTGCCGGGGTGGGTGACGCGCGGCGCGGGCGCGGGCACGCACCACGAGTACGAGGTGCGCGTGCGGCTCGGCGCCGCGTGCCGCTGGCAGCTGCTGCGCCGCTACCGCCGCTTCCGGGACCTCTACCTCGCCGCGCGCCGCCGCTACGGGGAGAAGGTAACGGAGGGGTGAGCGTGCCGGGGTGGGTGACGCGCGGCGCGGGCGCGGGCACGCACCACGAGTACGAGGTGCGCGTGCGGCTCGGCGCCGCGTGCCGCTGGCAGCTGCTGCGCCGCTACCGCCGCTTCCGGGACCTCTACCTCGCCGCGCGCCGCCGCTACGGGGAGAAGGTAACGGAGGGGTGAGCGTGCCGGGGTGGGTGACGCGCGGCGCGGGCGCGGGCACGCACCACGAGTACGAGGTGCGCGTGCGGCTCGGCGCCGCGTGCCGCTGGCAGCTGCTGCGCCGCTACCGCCGCTTCCGGGACCTCTACCTCGCCGCGCGCCGCCGCTACGGGGAGAAGGTAACGGAGGGGTGAGCGTGCCGGGGTGGGTGACACGCGGCGCGGGCGCGGGCACGCACCACGAGTACGAGGTGCGCGTGCGGCTCGGCGCCGCGTGCCGCTGGCAGCTGCTGCGCCGCTACCGCCGCTTCCGGGACCTCTACCTCGCCGCGCGCCGCCGCTACGGGGAGAAGGTAACGGAGGGGTGAGCGTGCCGGGGTGGGTGACGCGCGGCGCGGGCGCGGGCACGCACCACGAGTACGAGGTGCGCGTGCGGCTCGGCGCCGCGTGCCGCTGGCAGCTGCTGCGCCGCTACCGCCGCTTCCGGGACCTCTACCTCGCCGCGCGCCGCCGCTACGGGGAGAAGGTAACGGAGGGGTGAGCGCGCCGCGGTGGGTGACGTGGAGGCGTCACGTGTAAGAAGCGCGACAAGCTCTCTTTAAAAGCTGGCTATGCATTGAAAAATATATATGAGCGACGGTATATTTTCTATCAGATAGCCCGCATACCTTATTACTTTAAAAATACCCCCCTGTATAAGTTGTTTATACATAATGTTTTTCAAACCATCAATAGATGGCGATGTTCTGATTCCTGAAACACGTTAACGAAATAACAGTGGCGCTTATATAAGTAGACAGGATTTGATGAAATAAATCATTCTCATACAGTTCACTTGAAGTTGTTTATTTTATAGTTATTTATTTTTATAGTTGTTTTATTTTACCTATGGACCAGGATTTGAGTGTGGTGCAATAGTTTTGTACATGGTCCTTCGAATCGGATTAAAAAGATGGACCAGGATTTGAGTTCGGTACATTAGTTTTGTACATGGTTCATCGAATCGGATTAAAAAGATGGACCAGGATTTGAGTTCGGTACATTACTTTTGTACATGGTCCATCGAATTGGATTAAGAAGATTTTTTGAGCACAGTGGTGGTGACACCACTGAAACCCGTGCTCGCAGTGGATCGCTGCAAGGGACTGAGTACGTGGTCGGAAGACAAGACGTTGCTGGTTTGAACGTCGTGTCCAGGAAGATTTTTTGAGCACAGTGGTGGTGACACCACTGAAACTCGTACTCGCAGTGGATCGCTGCAAGGACTGAGTACGTGGTCGGAAGACAAGACGTTGCTGGTTTGAACGTCGTGTCCAGGAAGATTTTTTGAGCACAGTGGTGGTGACACCACTGAAACCCATACTCGCAGTGGATCGCTGCAAGGACTGAGTACGTGGTCGGAAGACAAGACGTTGGTGGTTTGAACGTCGTGGAGGTGTCCAGGAAGATTTTGTTCACATTGTAGCGGAGGACAAGACAATACTGTATTGTACTAAGCGAGGCTTTACGTCACACTGCAAATCAAGAAGTTTGGAATTTTTGTAAGTGTGTGAGTGAAGGTGCAATCGTGAGTACTGTTACAATTTGTTTAATAGACGAATTTCAACCTTATTGCAAGGAATTTAAACTTGGTGGCTTTCAAGAAAATTCATCGATTTCAACCTTATTGCAAGGCGATCCAGGACTTTAACTTTTAGTGTAAATTACTAACATTAATTTATAAGACTTATAATGTAATTTATTCGCAATTTGCAACCATAATTGTTTGT
Source organism: Spicauda simplicius (assembly GCA_949699795.1). Taxonomy (NCBI): domain Eukaryota; kingdom Metazoa; phylum Arthropoda; class Insecta; order Lepidoptera; family Hesperiidae; genus Spicauda; species Spicauda simplicius. Next base: position 17,101,783 of record OX453075.1, on the reverse strand, counting down.
TTTAGTTAGCGTTTAAAGTTAAGTAAAATGGTTAAGCTGGAATCGTTGCTTAGCTTGCAAGACGATTTATCAAAGCGAATTTTCAAATCCAAAATTAACTTTAAAAAGTCGCCAAAAGAACGTATTACTAAGGAATACGTCGAATATAGATTAGAGTCTTTAGAGCAGTTATGGTTGGAATTTAGGGAAGGTCACAAGGACTTATTGCAGCAAGGCGATCCTCAGCTATTAAAAAAGGAATCTTATATTATCTCAGATGTCTATGATACAACTGAAGAAGAATTCATAGAATATAAATGTGAATTAAAACGTCACTTACCTGAGATGCAGGTTAGTACGGATAGTCAATTAAAATTAAATTTTGTAAAATTACCTAAAATAAATATCCCTAATTTTTCTGGTAAATATACCGAGTGGATTACGTTTCGAGATTTATTTCTATCTATGATACATAACAATGTCTCTTTAGATAATGTGCAAAAGTTACAGTATTTAAAAGGATTTTTAACTGGAGAAGCAGAACAATTACTTAGGTATATACCGGTATCAGATGTGAATTATGAACAATGCTGGAAACTGTTAGAAGAAAGATATAGTAATAAAAAATACCTATCTCATTGTATATTAAAAAGATTATTAAGTCAAAAGAATGCAACTTCAGAGTCGGCAAGTTACCTGAAGGAACTCATGGATACCTCATGTGATTGTTTAAGTGCGTTAAGTAATCTCGGTATTGATGTGTCCACATGGGATATAATTGTTATTCACCTGCTTTCGATTAAATTAGATTCCGAGTCTCGAAAGCAATGGGAGCTGAATGTAACAACGAATGTGTCTTCAGATTGCTTGCCTACTTTTAAACAATTTAAAGATTTTTTAACAAGTAGATATCGTGCATTGGAATTTATTGAACCTAAATTTGTAAATAAACTATATCTAATATAAAGTCATTTAGTAACAGTAATACAAAGGTGTTACATGCGACAGGGGTGTCAAAACTCGCATGTGATTTTTGTGGATAGGAACATAAACTCAGTTTTTGTAAACAGTTTTGAAGTTTGGATTATGAGAACCGACGCGAATTTATAACTAAAAATAGAATTTGTTTCAATTGTTTAGGTAGTAATCACGGTGTAAAATTTTGTAAAATGCCCATCAATTGTAAAATTTGTAAGAAACGACATCCAAGGGGTGTCTCCACTTCAACCGTTATTTCAGGTGGATCAGTTCAAACGGTTAAAGAGGTTTCGGGGAAGGATTCTGAAATAAGTACGGTTTTAAATAATTCGGAAAGAGCTATTACACCAACAATTGCTGCAAGTCACATGGCATGCGCTGCCAAGGCTAAAGAAGGCAGACAGGTATTGTTAGCTACAGCTTTGATAGAAGCTGAAACGAGATCAGGTAAATATCAAATTATAAGAGCATTATTGGACCAGGGATCTCAAGCTTCATTCGTAACGGAAGCTACAGTCCAAGGTTTGGGATTGAAGAGAATTCCTGTGACTAATGTAATATCGGGTCTAGGTGGTGACAAAACGATGATTACAAAATATATGGTTATATTGAAAATTAAATCTAGAAACGACCCAAATTTTGAAATGGAGTTGAAGGCTTATGTTCTAAGTAATATAACAACACATCTTCCAGGTAAACGAATCACTTTAAAAAATTGGGTTGAACTAAAGCAGCTATGTTTAGCAGATCCCGCATACGATGTACCTAACAGGATCGATATCCTTTTGGGGGCGGAAGTTTACTGTCGGATATTAAAGGAAGGTATGCTACGTGGACCTATCGGATCTCCAATAGCACAATGTACAACATTGGGTTGGATATTGTCCGGATCCGTGATGTCTGACATTGATGAAGATAAAGTCACTGTCTTGCATGCACGGATGGAGGAATTCGAAATAAAACGATTTTGGGAATTGGAATCAGAACCTTTATTAAATTCAAAATGTTGACATTGGAAGAACAAAGATGTGAGGACCTTTATGCATCCACAACTTCTCGTGATGAAGACGGCAAGTACATCGTAAAGTTGCCATTCCTTGATGTTGATCCAGCCTGTAAATATGGAAATTCACGAGAAGAAGCGATAAAGAGACTTAAAATCTAGAAAGGAAATTGAATAATGATTGTAGATTGAGGGAAAGGTACATAGATGTAATGAAAGAATACTTATTATTAAATCATATGGCATTAGTTTAAGAACCTGATAGTAAAAGAAGTCAAGCTGTATACTTACCTCACCACGCAGTAGTAAGAGAAGACAAAAATCTAAGCGTATAGTGTGGAGAGATAAACCTGAAAATCCAATCCAGGATTACAAGTTGCTGACTGTCACGTTTGGTACAGCTTCTGCTTCATATTTAGCGGTAAAAACTCTAAATCAAGTCGCCAATGATTACAAGTTCAAATACCCTATAGCTGCAAGGAAGGTGGAAAAGGAGTTCTATATGGATGATTTACTGACTGGCTGCCAAAATGTAAAAGAAGGAATACAGTTAATTGAGGAAATGGATGCACTACTAAAGGAAGGGGGATTTGTTCTGCAAAAGTGGTCAAGTAATAGGGAGGAATTATTACAGGTTTTAAATAGAAAGGTTAATAAGGAAAATAATAGGATAGAGGTGAAGGAGGATGATTTGCCTCCATCAAAATGGCTTTTTGGCAGGATTTTACAAAAGCATTCAGGCGCTGATGGTTTGACCAGAGTAGTCACAATAAAATGTAAAATGCGGTTGTCAAACTTCCAACTTCCAATCTTATCATTTTGCCAATTAGTCATTAGTTGGTAGATTTAATGACATCTTCATGTCATATTGTACTTAAAACTATACCTAATTTTAAAATGTTTTATTGTATTAGTTATCATTGTCTGTGTGGTTAATATTTTGTTAATTGTATGTTAATTTGGGTTTATTGTTTATATTTATGCGTCATGGTGGGCGGTAGGAAAGGACATTCTGTCCTTGGTGGGCGGAATGTATAAGTTGTTTATACATAATGTTTTTCAAACCATCAATAGATGGCGATGTTCTGATTCCTGAAACACGTTAACGAAATAACAGTGGCGCTTATATAAGTAGACAGGATTTGATGAAATAAATCATTCTCATACAGTTCACTTGAAGTTGTTTATTTTATAGTTATTTATTATTTATTATTTATTTTTATTATTTTTATAGTTGTTTTATTTTACCTATGGACCAGGATTTGAGTGCGGTGCATTAAGATTGTACACCCCCATTACTTTAAAAATATGTTGTAGATATAGACAATGTGAAGTAATTTAGTAAGCCTGACGTTAGGAATATATTTAACTAAATATATCATTCTAATATTTTTTGTAGTGTATTTGATTGTGATTTCTTTCGTTCGTACGTATGTGTGTGTGTACGGCGTAATTGAGGGCGTGCACACGTGTGTGTGAGTGCATTCGCACATATGTGTATTTAGCTCTTTGATTAATTATTTTTGTATACACTCGTGCTATGTACTTGTAAAATTAAAGTGAAACGGGTCGTTATCCACGGGATCGCTGCCGTTAAACTGTTGCACAGTTTGGCAGTGTATGCGTTACTACATTGTTTTTTGTGCGAAAATAAATTAAAAACAAATACGAGTGTATCACACAAGGCGTCCCGTGCGTCAGGTGGCGGCGATCCCGTTCCCCGGGCGCGCGCTGTGGTCGTCGGAGGCGCTGGCGCGCGCGCGGCGGCCGCAGCTCGAGGCGTTCCTGCGGCGGCTGCTGGCCGTGTGCGCGGCGGACGCGCGCTGCCCGCTGCACGCCGAGCCGCTCACCAGGGACAGCCTGGTCGCCTTCTCGCCCTTCTTCAGGAAGGTATGACGATGCGTGCTTGCGATCTTCTCGGAAACGAGAACTTGCTACAGAATCGTTTAGTGGGGTTCTGGTCTTTCTAAATCGTATATTCTTATTACAGAATTTTAAATAATATTGTAGTATTTTTATCTATTAAAGTTAAAGATCCAAAGGTAGTCAACTTTATGAGAAAATTTCTAGACAAGGAAGGCAGTTCTAGATCCCCGAAAATCCTTACCTACCGATACTGGTTTTACCAATTAATTAATAAATTTAATCAGCGTTTACTAAGTAACTAATATTTTTTAAATTTATGTTTGACTTAGGCCGTATTCACGTGGAAGAACATCTTTAATCATGAAGGCCGTCTAACGCACACAAATAGAGCGTACGTTTAATATCAGAGTGACCATACGAATAATACCTGTAGTTGTGATCAGGCGTTTTTGTGTAGGGCATGTAATATCTGAACGACTGTATGATTAACGTAAATAACGATGATCGTGTGTATTGGTAGGGCGTGTTCGAGAGCGGCAAGTGCGGCACGGGATGATGTCGGGCGGAGGTCGTCACGGCGCGCGCGCTGGGCCGCGCGCTGCGCCGCCTCGCGCGCCACCTGCTGCGCGCGCTGCGCCATCTGCTGCGCGCGCTCGCGCTCGCCGCGCTGCTGCTCTACCTCACCGCCACGCGCAGGCGGTGACCGCCGCGCGCTGTGACCGCCGCGCGCAGGCGATGTCGTGCGCAGAGTGACCGACGCGCGCAAGAAGTGACCGGGGCGCGTAGAGACCGACGTACGTAGATAAGCCGCAGGGACACTAGTGCAGGCACTGTTACTGCAGGTACGATTTTTTTAATATAGACAGATACGCAAGATTTTGTTAATATTGGGAAATAGATAATATCAGATTGATATAATTATCGATATTCACAAAGCAGAGAGTATTTAATCTGTCTATCCTTATGTAATCCATGAATGGAAAGATTATATCAATACTAGCGTACTAGTGATGTAACGAATATTCGCTTGATTTTAGTTATTCGCAATCGCAAAAATTATGCAAATGTTCTACGAATAACCTTTTTGCAAAGCAATGCATTTCACATTGCTTTGCAAAAAGGAACACTAACTATACACATTTAATTCGAATTACAGTTTGGTCACCCAAAAAAAAGGAAGCAACCAACACCAAGGCCTGAAAAAAACCAACATTCGCATTTCCATTCGCAAATGTCAAATAATAACATAATATATGTTACATCACTATCGCGTACAAAGTGAAGTAAGAATTGAGACATGAATTATGCCGTTTGTGGTAAAGACTTGTCAAATGAATTTATCCTTACAACAGATTGATTGCTGTGTAAGTGAATTCACTGATTTGAAATTGAAGCATAGCTATTTTACTTCTAAATAATTGATAACATAATCGCACATTTCGCGTATATAAGATTCAAATGGCTACACAAGTGTTAGTAGGTTTTTTTTCTACTTATTTCCAATATTACAATATTTGAAAATACTAATAAGGGCTAATTAAAAGGGAGCGCGGGATCTTACTCAGGGTCCAAAATGATTGTATACAAATGTTATATATATAATTTATATATCATAATAGATAATTAATTTATAAACCAATTAAGGTAATTGCTATATATAGCATTATAATAATTCAATGTACTACGAATGAATTATCGATTTAAAATTGCAATATAAGACTATATTGCAAATGTAAATCGATTATTCGTTTTTTATATAATATGATAATACTTCTTGCATAATATCATACGATTTTTGTCATTAGAAAATATAAAAATTAAGATAATTTACGCAGATCTTTTCACAATGATATTATGGCTGTGTATTTGGAACAAACGGTCATATTACGGATAAACATTGTCATTGCATGTTTAGTAGTATTTTTCATTGAAATTAACATTTTAATGCATTATATATTGTTTGTTTTTTCGAAATATATTTGATTCTCAATTATATGATATAGAAGCATCTTTAGTTAAAAATTATAGTGGAAGTATTGTTGATTGTTTGTTTTTATATGGAAACCTTATTTTTTACAACCGTAAGAATATGTTATCATTATCATTAGATACTACAAATATGTAGCAACAACCATGCTTGAAATTTGTAAATTTTGTGTTATCGTAAGGTTACAACTTTTCGTTCCTATATAGAGAGAAATTTTATTGTATTTTTGTAGTTTAAGTATCTAAGTTAACTCTTCGAAACCTTTACCAGTTACTTATTATCCCTCGCTCCCCCATTAGTTTCTCCTTACGTTTTTTTTGTGTACCCTGCGGTTTATCCTCGTATGTAGTATCAGTGTTCGGTCGATGATCGGAACGCGGCAGCAGCGTACCTAGGGTGCCTTTAACCGTTGATATGTTTGTGTTACGGGACCGATGTTATTAACTGACTGTGTATGGTGTGTGAGATGCTCTGGGCGGAGTAGCAACGAGAAACTGTAGGTGAGCTGACTGGGTGACAGAGTCGTAACATTAGGTTATCATATTTTAAGTAACTTTAATAAATTTTCATCAGTGTTTGTTATAAACAATGTAATGATCGTCGATTATTATTTTGACAATTAAAGAGATTGTAATTGTATGGAATTTATGTTTATTAATCAATTTAGATTCGTAATTGTTAGCAAGTTCATTGATACTATTTTTAACTAGAATTACTGGAACCGATCTGTTAATTTGAATTGATCTGGTTGTCAAAATAATTCAACATTTTACTCAGACTTATGATAATACGTATATATTCTAATCGGCACAATCTACAGCTTCTACTGCGCCCTTTGCTTTGTATGTTGTTCGAAAGTTATATTTGATTGTTTAATCTTCGAATATTAGGCCTAATATTTTACAAATTATATTATTAGTTATAAGTTTAAATTATATTTTAAAGGAATGTTATTCGGATTTTTTATTGTAAATTAACAAAGCAGTCAGTTAATAATGTTAGTACCCGCCATTGTTCTTGATAAGAGGATGTCCTTAACTGATATTTATAACTACCGTCATTGCATAGCAATATGATTGAATGTTACAAGTTACTTTAATTATTTATCCATACGTGTACAGATATTTACAAATTTATATTTAAATGTCTTTTCTGCATGGATTACTAAGCATACGCCACAATATTGCCCAGATGTGAAGTGATGGTGGTTGAAACAGATTCATCATAATATGATCCTATTTAATACGTTAATTTGATGATAATTTTAATTAAAAGACGACATAAGATTGATTACATAGCAATTGATTGATTGCCATCACCACTTTTCTTACAAATTTTATTTTCTATTTCAATATGTATATCTTATGACATACATATTAAAATAAAAATCTCATAAAATTATAGAGAACAGATATTTAATTAAGTAACTTGAAACATTTCATACAATTCTATAAAGTTAGTTTTCGTTAATAGATTTTTAGTTGACTGGTTGTTCAATTTATTATAATTTGTATAATTTCATAAGACTAGGTTCCTTATCTTAGTTTCAATTATGATTAATGTATCTAGTTAAAGTGGTTGTCTATTTGGTGTACATCCCGACTTAGGGCGTGAGTAGAATATGTTAAAAAACTTAATTTAGTCCAAAAAGGGCTTAATATAATATATGTAGAATTTTCTACTTTTCCAGAGCAGTGATAGCCTAATGGTTGAAACTTACCCTCTCAATGGGGAGGTCCGAGGTTCAAACCCAGGCACGCACCACTGAGTTATGTGCGTATTAAAAATAATTTAACACTGCTTATCCACACACACCAACACACTGCGGAAGTTCTTTAAAAAAAAGTTTCGGAGGTGTGTGAAATCTACCAATTCGCACTTGTCCAGCGCGGTGGCCTATGCCTTCTGTGCTGAGAGAAGACCCGTGCCCAGCAGTGGCACAATAATAGATTGTACCCCCCCTAAGAATAATTTTATTATTACAATTTTTGCTATTATAAGTGACATTTATTTGATTTAAGCATAATGAGGTTTTTCTATTCGCGCTGGTTTATGACTACGTGCCGATGGGATATGCATGCGTGTCACTCGCATCGTAGCCTTTCGCAAAAAGCATTACATTCGTTTAACCCTGTGTCACGCGGCCGCGGACTGATTGCGGTTTAGTGCCGACTCATGTGTGAACGAATCCGTGAAATCTGTGAACCCGCGCTTTTAGGTTAAAGATCTTGTCACGCGGATTTAAATCCTCACTTTCGGGAAGGGAATATACTTACTTTAATAACAATACTATTATAAAGAATAGATTATTTCCACTTTGACTAGATAATTTTATGTTATTAAGCTTTAGATCCGTTTGGCGGACACACACACTGTGCTTGTCCGTTTGTTTGTCTGTATATTATGTGCAATGAATACTTTAACGTAAGTCTTCCTTAGTAGTTTGCGGTAAGCTATAAGCTTCTTTAATTGAGGACATTCCTTACTCTAAGATAATATATATTTTATATAAAATATTTCCAAAAAATATATACTCATATTTCTACAGACACACTAGTATAGTCAGCCAAGTAGTTATTTAGCTCTTTATTAATTTTACAATATTTTCAATTACATTTTTTAATTACTTTTTGAATTAATCTTACTAATTACGATTAAATGACCAAATAATTGATCAATTTGTTATGACAATAAAAAGTGTTAAAAATATAAAATCCAGTTTTTAACCGACTTCCAAAAAGGAGGAGGTTATCAATTCGTCTGTATTTTTTTTTTAATTAATTTGGAAAATAACTAGTGTGTCGTATTTTTGTCTTGTATATGGAACATATAATTATTTTGGTCTGTCGCCAGTGCAGCCAACCTATCAGTAGTATATATCGACTGTAAAGCACCCAAAGATTGTCTATTTTTTCACCGTGACGAACTCCAATGATAATAATAATTCGACGAAACCGTCGGATTATCTATGTATATTAATTGTATAGTTATAGTATGTCAAGTTCGCGAAGGAGAATTTATATCGTAAAAAATGCTTTTAAATGATTTATGCATATGCATTTCATACTGTATTTGCTTTGGCTTTTGCAAGGCTGCAGTGATCTGCAGGCAAGTCCTCCGTCCTTCGAACCTTAAGGACTGAATAGAGGTGAGAAATGTAAGCTTTATAACTTGCTAACAGCTATTAAATACAAATGATTACTTGTTTTTGAAACAATCCTACCGGCCTAGCTTGGAGTCGCCGCTGGCATAATCCGAATTTGTATTTTGTATATAGGTAGAATGTTACATAAAAATAATCACGTGACTCGGAATACGTGTAGCGCCATCTGTTATCGATCATTATAAACAACCGTTTTTAAATCGTAATAGTTGTGAATTCTCCTTTCGAGCGAACATTTAGTAGTAGCTTAGTGTTTAATATTGTGATACCCTGTCAACCTTAAATCCCTCCCTCGATGACCTTGTAAATCGTACTAAAAATAATGTAATTGTAACCTGGAGAGTTTAAAAAGTTATTTGTCCTTTTCAGTTTTGCCCCTGTAGATAGAACTATTAAAACAAAATGATTTATAATATCTATACCATTTTCATTTTAATATTTATGTATTTATTCATACTAAATACACAATTTTAGCTACTATTCATATATTTTAAAGTAGAGTATAGTATTTTTCTAAATATGACATTTATAATGCGTAGTACAAATAGTACAATTTGAATCGATATGTAAATATTTCTTAATTCACAAGTATCTAATTCCTTTGGAACTCAAGTACGCTTTATTTTATAATATTTTAAATGAATGGTTGTGATGCGTTTAAGTAGCACTTTATGTTAATTATATTCACCATCATATATTTTCTTTTTACCATTTCATTTTTATTTTTCATATTTACATATATCTTTAAAATATTGTAACTTTGGTTTATTTATATTCGTTTCATTATTTTAAATTTCTTATAACTCTTGATTATTAAACTAATGTGTATGAAACTGTGTATCTACGACTGCAATGGCAACTTTCATCAATAAATTAAAAAATATCTCTTAGAACAAGAAATATCGACAATACAGTATCCAATGGTATTAGAAACAAATATTTTAACAGTGACTCATAAGATAAAACTCTAATTAAACTTATAATGTTACACTATTAGTAGTTAACTATATTTATATATTACAGGGTCAATCGATCCTCTTGTGAGGAATGCATTTATCTTAGATTATCTATCGCCCGTGTATATAAACTTTAGTTACATATATAGTAAATATACTACACAATAATACATTTTCATTATATAGCTGATAATATTTTCTATATTCTCATAAACATATTTACAGTAACTAAGTATCGTAGTATATAATCTCGAGTCACAAAAATATAATGGATTGAAGTAATGTATCTTTTAAATTATTGTAGTTTTTTTTTTTATTTAAAGTGAATATGGTATTTTAAGTGAACATTCAAAGGACAACATTATATAGTTTCGATAATTAAAATATTTTTTTTAAACAAAGGGTATTTTAGGACTAAATTGAATGTTTAATTTCATTGTGAGGAGACTTGCGACGGTGACGCTTCCGTGTGCTTTCCCGACTGAAAGCCACGACGCACGCGTGCTACAGCATCGCGATTTAAATATGCTAATTATATATTTTGAGCTTTTGTTATTTTTCATATTCAAAAGAATAATATTTTTTAGTGGCTACTCATTTTGGGTGGTCGAACAAATAATTAACTATAAATATTACAATGATATTAAAACCCCATAGTATAAACATGGCCTTGTAGTCTAGAGAAAGATTTTAAAAATAATAATTGTATTGTATTTAATTAATAAATGAACGTAATACCCACTATGTATTACCAAACAAATCTTATGTGCATTCTGTTTTTTTACCCAAAATAGAAGCGCAAAATAATAAGAAAAATAAAATTTTTATACATATAAGATATGGATGTAGTAATATTGATATTTTAATAAGTTTAAATACAGTTTAGTGAGATATTAAGTTTATTAAAAGTTGATAAGGTCTAAATGAAGAATTCATAAAAATGTATGTTTAAGGTAGAATAATTATCGGAACACATTTTATGTATAAATATGGCAAGCGGCAGTTCAAGGAGTTATTAATAATGATTAATTAATTTTAGTACAAATCTTACACAAAACCTGATACTTGTAATTTTAATGATTTATTTGAATATCACAATAATTTTTCATGTTTTATTTATGTTAGTGGCGGTCATTTTACATTTGATATGAAATTGTAGTGTGTGAAATTGTACCACCCGTGTGAGATAACGATGTGGAATGATTGTACCTAATACAAGAAAATAAGTAATAACATCTTTAAGATCTTTATAATATATATAATAATACATATAATAATAATAATAATTTATCTATCATCAGTTTATTATATTATTTTTATCTAGTATGTGTGTATGTATTTATAAATATATTTATTTTAATTTAATATATTGTACATATTAAGTAATATTACATTTATTTATTTTATAATTATAATCTGTTTCATTTTAGCACCTGCCCCATATTCCCTGCATTCACTCATGGTTAAATGGCAAGAAATGCCATCAGACGTTAAGTTTGCCGTCTTGTAACTTAACTACTTATGGACAATGTTACAAAAAATATGAATTCAACAAATGAATTGAAGTTCAAGTGAATTGTCACAGGTTATCCCGCATGGGTTGTATCTGGAAACACATATGTTATTTTTTTTATTGAATTCACTTTTGCAATTTTAATTTAGGCACCAAATTAATTAATTAGTTCTAAGTAATAAAATGTAGAATTATTTATTATAATGTTCGCTACAATTTTATTTTATGACAAAGTTGAATTATTTAATGTATTTACGGCCTTTTTCTTATATAATGTTCAAAATAGGTTATTAGATATTGTTCACTTTTGTCGTTAGTTATAAATTAACAATCTGTCGTTTGTAGCATAATCTATGGTCTATGGTCCATAGTCTATACTTGTCTATGGTCCACAGTTAGTAGTTAGTAGTCGTTTCGGAGATTTCGAAGTGTTCGAATCTCATTTGTATCGTTTTCGTACTTTTCGTTGGCTTTAGCCAAAATTCGTAGTTTCCGGATTCGTCGGGCGCGCACGCGCAACTTTGTCGTTATCGTTAATAATCCGGAATAGTAGCCACTAATTGTAAAATTCCTTCTTTTCGCGTAATAATCAAATTCGTGTGCAACGTGCCGTAAGATCGACGCAACGTGTCGGCAGTGGATGGTAGAGGGTAACTGGTAGACCACTGCGAGGTAAGACTAGCTAGCTCGAGCTAAGGGTGAGTCGAAGGTGCCTTATACCCTATACATGAGGCTGCGCCCATCAGCAGCAGGTGAGTGCGTTAGATATTATAGCACGTAGCATTTTTATCGTCGCAAATACAGTCCACTAAACCTTTTTCGAGACACGACCATTCTGTCAATCGAAGGAGGGTTTCGGCCTAACTCCGAAATTCTTCATTTTGGCCCTTCTACACCGGATTTATTTGTTCTTCGGCCTTTATGGTGAATAGTGAATTATCGTTTTCGTGTCGTATTTCGCTAAAAGAACGGAATAAACGCGAAAAGTGGCTTCTAAATTTGTCGTTTCGCATTATAATTCGTTTACATTTGTCGTTTTGTATCGAATTTCGTAAAAAACATCGTATTTTTCGTATTACGAAAAATATTTTAATGTTGAGGGTATGAGGCTTTTTTACAACTCATCACCGTATTACATTTCGTTCGGGTCCCGCCATCTTTGTGACATTTTAATTTCCTATTTTTCGTTGTCAGTATTGCAGCGCGCCATATTTGTTTGTCGTTTGTAGCATTGTCAATACTGACAAGTCAGTGTATTTGACATTGACACTTAGTTTTAAAGGACATTGTTGTTATTGTTTTCGTTAGAACTTTTAGCAAAGTTTAATAATGCCTAGTGACGGAAATGAAAGTGGCGCAAATGATGGGGACATTAACAGAGTTATCCGGGATTACAGTATGATGCGTCTTGAATATATAGCCGGTTCAGACTTATCAAATTGTACTGAGGAGGAACTTAGGGAAATTTCGAAGGAATTCCATAGTGCCCAAGTTAAATTGTTGCTTTCCTTAAGTGCTGCTCAAAAGCAGTCGGAGATAAGTGTAACTGCATCGTTTGATACTAAATTCAGAAAAGTGTTGGCTCGACTGCGTAATTTAAAAGGTAACTGCAGTTTAATTAAAACAGAAAATTCGTCGGTTTTGGCAAAGTTACCTAAAATTAATATTAAGCCATTTGATGGTAAATTAGAAAATTGGTTCTCGTTTATACAATTATTTGATTCCTTGATACACAATAGAGACATACCTAATGTTGAAAAGCTTCATTATTTGTTATCGTCTGTCGAAAACAATGCCTTTGACTTAATAAAGAATTTTCCGCTCACAAATGATAGTTATTTGGATGCTTACGAAACTTTGAATAAACATTTTAACAAGAAACGTCTAATAGCTAATCTGTATTATCAAAAGTTGTTGTCGTGTGAGCCAGTGAAAATCAAATCAGCTTCTGAATTTGAGCGGGTTCATAGAACCTTTGTGGAGAATTTATGTGTTTTAGAAAAATTTGGTTTACCAGATAAAAATTTTATGCTTTTTAATTTGTTTTGGTCAAAATTGGATCGATCTAGTAAAGAAGCATTTCAATTAGAATTTAACTCTGATGAAATACCAGAATTCACTCAAGTACAGAGTTTTGTCGAAAAGCAGGTCAGGGCATTGAGTGAAGTAACTTCTAAATCAACGTTAAGTAATGTAGGTACATTAAAGGAATCAAAATTGAATAAAAAGTCAAAGTCTTCATTTGTCGTCTCGAAAGTGACTTGTGACTTTTGTACTGGCCAACACAGTCTTTCTAAATGCAAAGGTTTTTCAGATTTAGATGTAAACTGTCGGTTTAAATTTGTGAAAGATAAAAACCTTTGTTTATTATGCTTTTCGAAAACTCATAGGGTAAAAAATTGTCGAGTCCCTCTGAGTTGTGGTGTATGTGGGTGCTCACACCACACTTTGTTGCACTTTAATAAACCGATTGCTACTTCGCCTAATACTGGATCTAAACCGGATAATAACAAATTAAATTCCATTAGTGATACTGCACAACCGAATGTTGTTTTAACTTCTTTGGAAAGTAAAAGTGCTATCTTGTTCTCCACAGCTATGGTGCTTGTGAAGGACAGTGTGGGAAGTTACCAACCTGTTAGGGTATTGTTAGATTGTGCAAGCGCTTGCAATTTTATCTCGGAAGCTTGTGCACAGCGTCTTGGGCTGAGGATAAAACAATCTAAGCAGTCTATTAATGGAATTGGATTCTCTGTCGCTGAATCCTATGGTTCATTATCGTGTGAAATAAAATCCTATAATTCAAATAAAATTGATTTTAGGGTAGAAGTTTTCGTTTTGTCGTCAATTTGTAATGATCAACCAACACAGTTTGTTGATTTTTCGGGTTGGTCACATATTAGAAACTTGCCATTGGCTGATCCAGAGTTTGCTAGTCCGGGACCAATTGATATGCTCTTAAATGCAGACATATTTGCCTCTTCTCTCGTACCTGGTCTACGACGTGGCAAGCCTGGGCAACCAAAGGCTCTTAATACAATATTTGGTTGGATTCTTATGGGTGAGTGTGATACATGTGATCACACACACAAAATTAGAACTGGTAAACGGAGTGATTGTTTTCTCGTTGCTAACTCTTGTTCCCAGTTGTCAAATTTAAACTTGGATAACTCTTTGAAAAAATTTTGGGAAGTAGAAGAGTTGTGTCCTCTTAATAATAAGATTTTGTCGAAAGAGGATCAAGTTTGTGAAAATTATTTTGTTGAAAACTATTGTCGTAATGATGATGGTAGGTTCGTGGTTCCTCTGCCTTTTAAAAATCCTGAGGATAAACCTTCGTTTTCGAATTCTCGTGAATACGCTTTAAAAAGATTTCTGTCTTTGGAGCGAAAACTAAATTTAAATCCTGAATTTAAAAAGGCATATGTCGATTTTATGAATGACTATGAAGTGTCAGGTCATATGGAAGAGGTGGATCCCCCTTCTTCAAGTGTTGGGAAGTTTTATTATATACCACATCATGGTGTATTGCGACCGGACTCAGTCAGTACCCCACTTCGTACAGTGTTTGATGCAAGTTGTAGAGATTCTAATGGATTATCGTTAAATGATACTTTACTTGCAGGCCCTAAGCTACAAACTAATATTTTCGATTTACTTGTACGGTTCCGTTGGCATTCTGTTGTTTTTAGTGGTGACGTGAAACAAATGTATAGGCAGATTTTGGTTTGTAGAGAAGATGCTGAGTATCAACGCATTCTGTGGCGCTCGTCTCCTGACGGTCCCATACGTGATTACAGGCTCCGTACAGTGACTTATGGCGTGTCGTCTGCACCATTTCTAGCTCTCCGCACGGTAGCTCAACTGGCTGAAGACTCGACTCAAGAATTTCCGGCTGGCTCTACAATTCTTGGTAGAGACATTTATGTCGATGATATCGTTTCAGGTGCTGACTCAATAGAGCAAGCTCTACAATTGCGTTCAGAGCTTACTAAAATTTTGTCGTCTGGTGGTTTTCACTTAAGAAAGTGGACATCCAATTGTAGGGATTTTTTCGTTGAACTTCCAACTTGTGATTTGTATTCAGAAGAATTTAAACACTTTGAAGAAATGTCGGATCTCTTCTTGAAAGTTTTGGGACTTTTATGGCATCCGCAATCAGATACCTTTCGGTTTCGTGTTGTCAACAATGATGACTCTAGGTGCACTAAGCGCACCATCCTCTCCCATATAGCGAGGATTTATGATCCCTTGGGATTTCTTGCCCCGATTACGTTTTATGCTAAATATCTTATGCAACTTCTTTGGACTTCGGGCGTTTCATGGGATGATAATGTACCACCTCACATTGCGCATGAGTGGTTGCGATTCAAGTCTCAGTTGTCGTTGCTAGTTTCGATTACCATTCCTCGTCGTATGGTAAATTCTTTCGTGTCGTTGCAGTTGCATGGTTTTTGTGACGCTTCCGAACGTGGCTATTGTGCAGTCACATTCTTTCGTGTCGTTGAGGCGGATGGCTCTACATCCGTTCTTTTCTGTTGTGCAAAGTCAAAGGTCGCGCCTTTGCGCAAACTGTCGATTCCAAGATTGGAACTTTTAGCTGCTGTCCTGTTATCTAGTTTAATGGAATCAGTGGTAGAGGCATTAAAGCCATTTCATGCAGTTAAAGAACTCTACGCATGGTCTGACTCTACAGTTACTCTCGCTTGGATCAAATCTTGTCCATCGAAGTGGAAAACGTTTGTGGCATATAGAGTCAGCCATATTCAAAGTAGAGTAGCTCCTCAGCATTGGCGACATGTGAGCTCTTTATCGAATGCTGCTGATATTGGTTCTCGTGGAATGCTTCCTGCTGATCTCATAGACTGTTCCATTTGGTGGAAGGGTCCGTCATGGCTCGTAGAGCCTGAAAAGAAGTGGCCTTCGGTGTTGTCGTTAGAACAGGACACAGGCTCTATCGAAGAAGAGCAAAGGATTCTTAGCCTTCTGTCGCCTGAAAAGGTGAATTTCGTTGACGATTTATTGAATCGTTTTTCGTCGCTTTCAAAAGTAAAGCGTGTTTTGTCGTTTTGTTTTCGTTTTGCTCATAATTTGAGAAACCATAAGGATAAGTTTGTGGGTTCGTTAGAGCCCTTTGAGTTGCATAAAGCTTTTATGTTTTTAGTGAAGCAAACTCAACTTAATTCGTTTTCGTTTGAATTGGATTGTTTAGGTAAAGGTTCGCCTAATTCGTTACCCAAACCCTTGCGTAAATTGTCGCCTTTCGTTGATAACGCGGGTATTTTGAGGGTGGGCGGTCGGTTAGCTAACGCTGATGTGGAATTCAGCGTTAAGCATCCTATTCTTCTATCTCGCAATCATAGATTAACATTCTTAGTTATTGATGAGTACCATAAGAGGTTTATGCATCCCGGTGCTCAAACTCTACAAAACTTGCTTTCGCAAGATTTTTGGATTCTATCGCCTAAACGGGCTATCCGTTCAGTAATTTCTGGTTGTATGAAATGTTTTCGTGTTAATCCAAAACCTACTTCGGTTCCTTTAATGGGAAATTTACCTTCGTTTCGTGTTTCCCAAATTAAACCATTTTCTAGTGTCGCTGTCGATTACGGTGGACCGTTCGATATCGCTCTTAGTCGGGGGCGTGGTGTGAGGACTTACAAGGGATATATTTGTGTATTCGTATGTACCTCTACCAAGGCGGTTCATATAGAATTAGCTTCCGAGCTTTCTACAGAAGCTTTTCTTGCCGCTTTGCAAAGATTTATCGCTCGTCGTGGTCGTTGTAGTAACATCGTCTCTGATCAAGGTCGTAATTTTGTGGGTGCTAGCAATTATCTTGGCTCCATAATGAAAAAGGCTTCTGAATGTCAGGAAATTAAGTTTTCGTTTAATCCTCCTGGTAGTCCTCACTTCAATGGGTTAGCTGAAGCTGGAATTAAGTCTGTAAAAACTCACCTTTCTCGTGTCGTTGGTAACCAAAGGTTAACTTTTGAAGAGTTTTACACTATTCTAGCTCAGATAGAAGCGATGTTGAACTCGCGTCCATTAGTCCCTCTCAGTTCTGACGCAAATGATCTCGCTGCTTTGACACCGGGACATTTTCTTACATTAGAACCTTTGTCGATGCTTCCAGAGGAGAATCTAGTCGAACAGAATATACCTGTTACTCAGCGCTGGAAGCTTATTAGAAAGATGCATCAGGATTTCTGGAGACGGTGGCATTGTGAGTACTTACATACACTACAGCAGAGGGCAAAATGGGAAAGAACTAATTCGGAAATTAAAGTAGGAACCTTGGTTTTGCTTATAAACGAGCAAGCAAGTCCACTAGAATGGAAGTTAGGTAGGATTACAACTCTACATCCAGGATCCGACGGAATTTGTAGAGTAGTTAGTGTTAGGACAGTGTCTGGCGAGTACAAAAGGCCAGTCATTAAAGTATGTCCTCTACCTCTGTATAATTAGCTTGCGTCTTAACGCAACCTTTTCGTAGCATAGTAAGTTTCGTTTTCGTAAATACTTAGTATTTAGGTGGGCGGTATGTTCACTTTTGTCGTTAGTTATAAATTAACAATCTGTCGTTTGTAGCATAATCTATGGTCTATGGTCCATAGTCTATACTTGTCTATGGTCCACAGTTAGTAGTTAGTAGTCGTTTCGGAGATTTCGAAGTGTTCGAATCTCATTTGTATCGTTTTCGTACTTTTCGTTGGCTTTAGCCAAAATTCGTAGTTTCCGGATTCGTCGGGCGCGCACGCGCAACTTTGTCGTTATCGTTAATAATCCGGAATAGTAGCCACTAATTGTAAAATTCCTTCTTTTCGCGTAATAATCAAATTCGTGTGCAACGTGCCGTAAGATCGACGCAACGTGTCGGCAGTGGATGGTAGAGGGTAACTGGTAGACCACTGCGAGGTAAGACTAGCTAGCTCGAGCTAAGGGTGAGTCGAAGGTGCCTTATACCCTATACATGAGGCTGCGCCCATCAGCAGCAGGTGAGTGCGTTAGATATTATAGCACGTAGCATTTTTATCGTCGCAAATACAGTCCACTAAACCTTTTTCGAGACACGACCATTCTGTCAATCGAAGGAGGGTTTCGGCCTAACTCCGAAATTCTTCAGATATGTTCCATCAAATGTATTACTGCTTGCATTTGTCAGTGTGAAAATGCTTGTGGCAAATATTTACAAGCTTTTGTCATACGCTAAAACAAAAATACTGTAACACTTTTTTTAAACTCTGACATAATTATCAAAATTAAATTAATTTTTATATGATAATCTCACTATGCAATTGTGCATCCGAATTTTAATAGAGCTGTTTAACACATCAAGTTAGCCCGAAAGAATATTGACTTATGAAATAATAATGTATCATTCATAAATGTTGCATTCCCATACAATTCAACTTACTCAAAATATTGTATCCCGGTATTAAATTTAATGTATTTGGTGTTAATGTAAGTCGAAATTAAAACATTTAAAACTCTATAGAGTTCCATTATCGTAAATTTAAACTAATGCCTTCATGAAGTTAATTAATAATGCGAGAGTAAGTCTTCATATAGAACGAATTGTTGATCTGTGAATATTTTATCGGTAGCTAAATTTAATAAATTCAAGACTTAGCGTCAAGTGTTAATCCTGCATAATCTAAAACTAATAGATTTGTTAATGATAATAATAAAAATGCAATGATTTTCACATGTTGTTTTATTCACCATTTCCCATACAAATTAAATATAATTTATTACGAATGATACAAACAGCAATATAGATTATACTTATATATATTGCTGTTTGTATCATTCGATACTAGGTTTTTCCCATGACTTCGCCTGCATTGGCCATGTTTTTCATGGTAAGTTGTATCCTATATATTGATCCGGTTAATAAACTGTTTGCCAAATTTCAGTTAAATCTGTTTTTTTTTTGATGAAAGTTACAAACAAATATACATCCTCATAAACTTTCGTATTTACAATAATAATACGATTATATATTGTAAACCTGTATAACTGTCAAGCATAAATGCTCTTGAATAAATAGTTAAGATATCACATGGTGACCATAAAAGGGACCTCAAACAAAATTTACTTCTTGTGGAAATAATTGAAACGTTATCGCATATTGAAGAGTTTTTTTTATGGTTAGAGCACAGAATCATTATACTTTATTTCACTAGAAGTTTTTTTTACGTTATAAGTAGTTTCTGGTGTTATTCATTTTTTTTCGAATTTTTCAGTTTTAGTTCCTTTCATTATCACTGTGCAATATACAGTAATTATCACCTGAGAACAGCATCAAGATCAAAATTGGCATAACATGAAAATTCATTAGCCAAGTTATTTCTGTGGCACGGTTTAAATTCACATAATTTTAAATCTAAAAGTTTCTCCACATTATCTTTCATTATAGCCCCAGTACACACTATAGTTTTGTCTTTTGCTAAAAACTGAATAGTCTGTGATGTCTTGGTGATGCACTCCTCAGAGAGGAATGGAGGATCGGCTACTACCAGGTCATAGGAGTGCTTAGTTTCTGGCGGCAATCTTTCCGGCGAATTGTAGTCGTAGAATATGAAGTCTGGTGCATGTACCTCGAATCTTTTATCAAACTCCAATAGGGTAACTGAAAAGAAATATTATGATTTATTAAATATAATATCAACACCTGATAAGGTCTCCAGGAGAAGCATTCAAAATCACAGGCCTCAACAGCCTGCTGGATGGATGGAGTATAGAAAACATAATTTAAACAAACTCTATTGAAAAATGATTAAATTAATATAATATGTTCGTAACTAATCAATTTCATTCAAAAGTAGTACAGTTTTAAAGTGTTGTTAATAACATATTAATTTGTTATTCAATTCAATTCATTTATTTGCAATCATTATTTGATTTATTTATCTATCATAATTTGATTTTAATTTGACATCAGTACAATTCAAGTATTTTGACATTAAGTGACTATCAAAATAGTATGCTTTTTGATAACAAGCAACTACTTAGTATCATGAAAAGGAGCCAACTAGGCACAAGCAAGGGTAACCATGGGAGATTGATAGTTCACACTTCACATAGTAGCAAGAGATACTTGTCAAGGTCTTACAGATTTAATTATTATCAAACAAAACATCACCACTTAAAGATAGCTTGTGACTGTGATTATTATAAGATCACATAAGATAATATATACACTAGCTTATATATTAATTATCCAATGTGATCTTATAATAATCTTGTATATAAACTTATCCACTAGAAAGTGGAAACATGGAATGTCAAGTACATGATACACTACAGGTATGCAGTTTTAATTTAAAAACACTAATGCAGTAGTGTACACTGCAAAACATCAGATACACTGCAATTACTAATGATTTTAACACATAGTTAGTAACTTTTAACACGTAGTTAATTTAATTACAAAAGTATTAGGAAAGTCATGTTTACCTGTAGCTCTGCTTTCAATTTGCCTCTTGACTGGCACAAAGAGTGTGGGACAGGAAATTAGTGCCACCTTGCCCCCATCAGGCACCACTGCATCTATCACTTTCACCAGGGAATGTACTGTTGATTCATCATACCAAAATTGACTTAATTGCTAAAAAAAACTTTTAGATAAGTAAATTTTATCATAAAAGGATGTAATAAAATTTAATTTAATTTACTTATGTATATAAAATACATTTTTTATAATTTTCACAAAACATGGACTTTATTAAATGCTTCTATAATGTAAATTACAGTATTTGCCCAATTTCATTATGACATTAGATTAGATAATAATAGATAACAATTCCAGAGCAGTCTCAGTTTAAGAAATTAAGACAAAAGTAGCAAACAGAAAAACATTACCCAATTCTCCTCAAATAGTATGTTTTCTTTTAACTTATTGTCTGATTCCAATTTATCAAGAATGTCCTGCCTTTTCTGCTGTTCGAGGTAAAATTCCTGCAACGCTGCGAAGGTCTCCGCGGACAGGCTTGGGGCGTCCTCATCATCATCCATTTTCAATAGACTACCACCACTTCTAAAATGGGTATCATTCATGTATAAACATAGGTACCATTATGTTTATTATGAGAAATGTGATACACAAATCATATCAGTTTACTGTTACAAAATCACCATAAAAGTAACGATAACATGTTTTAAGACTAAAAGTAAATTGGTTTCTTTTCGCATTGACAGCTAAAAATAGGTTTTAGGTTAGTTGAGTTCCAATGAGGCATGGACGGTACACACGGCTCGGGAAAGTGAATATTAAAAATGGATTTATCTCTCTGTAGCTTACCGTATGTGCTCAAAAATCAATAAAACCGATTAACTTAACACTGAAGGTAATTATTCATTTATTTTTGCTTACATTTATTACAAAATAGAGAATTGTAAACAAACGCATGAAAATATTTGTCAGTTTTGACTTTGACATTGAGCTGTCATAATTTTATCATTCTCTATATATAGATATACGGCTAATGTTTATCGGCTTGCTGCCTAGCATTATTTATTTCAATGTGTAAGCAATATTGAACACTGCATTTATAGTTTGATTAATAATTTCGCCTATAAAAAAGTCTAATATGCTATACTTTTTTACAGAGTACGATGGAATATAGTGATCTAAAAGTATTACTGTTACATGAACATCCGCAATATTTGAAAGAATGTTGCACATTAATCAACGAAGAATGGCCAAGGAGCGAAACCGCTAGAATGATGTCTCTGCAGGCCTCGTGTGATCAACTACCAACAAGTTTGATTTTAGTTAGAGATGGAAAAATATTAGGTCATTGCAAATTAACTCCTATACCAAGTATGCCAAACAGCTGTTTTATAGAAACTGTTGTAATATGTAAAACTATGCGAGGGAAAAAATTAGGAACGTATCTCATGAAGCAAGTAGAGGATTATTGTAAAAACGTTTTAAAGTTAGAAATGGTACATCTATCGACCAAAGGCCAGGAGAATTTTTACGCGAAACTTGGGTACGAATTTTGTGCACCAGTCTCTATTTATGGCAATAGTGTGACTAGTTATAAAGCACCAGATATTAAGAGTGAAAGTTTGCCACAACCAAAAATTACTGCTAATAATGGTGCGACACCACCTCCACCACCCCCACCGATGCCGACCACCACGAGTAGTACTGTTAGTACAATAAAGACTAGCAAAACCTTCATGTTCAAATACTTAAAATAATAATTTAATTGCCATAATTAAGTTTATATAAAGCCCCATATAATACAAAACGTCATTTTGACATTTTTATTTATTTATATTCTTGTAAGATTAATATTTTTATGTAAAGTAGAAAAATAAGCGATAAATTGTGAAATTGTTTTAATATACAATTAAATTACAATTTTAAATTAAAACTTGGCTTTTTCTAAGAATTCGGTCGCGCGTTGTCGTACGCTCTCCACGCGGTCCTTGTCGCCGATTTTCTCTTCTAATTCTATCCACTTCTTGTACAGGATCTTCATCTTGCGAGCTGGTAACTTCTGTGATGTCATACGCTCCATGACTTGCCTATAACAAAAATAAAGTAACATAGATCTTTAAATCAATTTGCAGAATAACAGTTTTTCTTTTGATGCGGAAATAGAAAATTTAAAAAATAATTATAACTGGGTGTCAGTTATTATTCATGAAAATCAACAGTATACTAGATTGTAGGCCAGGTTAAGATCGGCCGTTCTTTTTATAGGCTAAATATACCTTGCATAAGTGTATTTGTTTTATTACAGTGCAAGGTAAGAGGCAAATACAACTAAGAGAGTATGGTTCTAACAGCGATGTATTACGTACCGCAACATCTACATATTTCTAGCATGAAGCAGTTTCCTGCCTTTAATTGGAAAGGTGTAGTTATCAGCTCAATCAGCGATTCGAGGTTAGTTGCGAAATATAGGCGATCCCTAATCGCTAATAATTAGAGCAACTGGCATGCGTCTTAGTGAAAACGCCGCTGTCCATTTCATAAATTTGATCCCTCAGCTGCCTCCTATGACATCAACTAGAAAAGACGTGGTGACTGGCAACACAGACTGGTCAGACTTATCCTTGGGGCTGAGTTGGTAAGACTAGCATAGCAGCATATAACATTGTTTGTTATTAGCCAGAAACGAATGTGACCATGGTGCTTCCGGAGTCGACCGAAAACACTCATAGACCTACACTAGGATTTCCTCCTATCTCGTGGACACACACAAGATCACACACCCAGACCCCGAACAAAAATCTAAACTCATCAATCAGATACCTGTCTGGCCGGTAATCGAAACCGGAACCCATTGCGCGTCAGACCGGTATGGTAACCGCTCCGTCACGCGGGTCGTCAGTTTTATCACTTAAATAATGCACTATTGTCTAACGTGGACAATAGCGCCGCCACGCGGGTCAGTTTTATCACCTTTAAATAATGCACTATCATTTTTAACGTGGACAACAGCGCCGCACTCACCTGGCCTGCTCGTTGTCGCCGGCCTTCACGAGCATATCAACGTACACGGCGCACACGTCGACGCGCTGGGGGTAGGCGGCCACCAGCCGCTCCAGGAGCGCCTCGGCCCTCTCCCGCTCGCCCGCGTCGCGCTCCAGACGCGCGAACTGCACTAGCAGGGATACGTCTGTGGATGTGACATGCGTTTGAGAAGGAGGATATGGAAACTAGCATAAATTAATTAGTATAGGATGAAAAGCGTGCCTGTGCAATACACACACGACGGTAAGAATGAAACTTTATAATAATAAATAAAAAGTATTCGAGAACATAAGGATTTTCATACTTATGCTTTTGCAAAAATGACAATTCTTTGTCGATTAATTACACATGAGTACATGAGTTAAAAAAGAAAATCATTAGTAATTCAAAAATAGTCACAGCGTCGTCTCGTTGTAGCGCCGACAACTGCCTTAGTAACATGAATTCGTATTATCGATTTCAAATCTTAATGACTTAAACCTTTCAATTCTACGATCCGACAATCTAACATCTTTAAAGTGAAATAAGAAAAGAAAAATACATTTTTTTTTATAACATCATTAGAAATAACTAACATAGGTTTTTATTCATCCCCGCTTGCAGTTTCTGAGAAAAAAGTGTTAAGGGAAACAATACTATATATAGTATAGAACCAAATTAGATTAATTTGGTTCTAAGAGGTAGCTTTAATCTTATCTGGCGTCTAAAACAGATATTTATGAGCCAGAGTGATGATAATCACTTATCATCACATGGGCAGCATATTCGATTACTACTACAATATTATGACGAAAAAAAATATTTACATAATACCATAAACCACAGCTGTTTAGAACTAGATTAACAGAGAACACAGTCAGATCATCACTACTCACGCTCTTTCTCCTCCAGCGCGTCCAACTCCTTCTGCATGCCGCGTCTTGTCTACCAGTCCCGCCCACACGCGGGTACGTATCACCCGCGCGCGATCCTTCGCACCATGTGGTCGGCGAGCCAACACAAAACTTAACAAGTACCACTGTACACTATCAATACTCACGTTCCTTCTTCTCCAGCGCATCCAGCCCCTTCTGCATGACGTGTCGCGCCTTGTCCAGCAGCCCGGCTCTATAGCAGGCCCCGCCCACACGCGGGTACATGTCCGCCCGCGCGCGGTACTTCCGCAGCATGCGGTCCGCGAGTGAAGCCAGCTCGTGCGGCTGGCCCGTCTCCACGTAGATGTCTAGCAGTTTCGAGTGCACGTCGTATGGCTCGTTCATTTGCAGCGCTTCTTCTAAGGTTTTTTGTTGAGATTCCTGTGTGTGGGATTATTATTGAAGTGAAACTTCTTTATCGGGGTTGGAAAAAAATTTAGTGTAACATTTTTTTCGTTACGCGCCATCTTTTTTTGTTACGCGCCATCTTTTTCTTATCCCTACCACGCGTGATATTAGATAGATTATTATAGATTAGATTATTAGATAAAGTTTAATAAAAGCCTTTTATTAAACTTTATCTAATTTAACTTTATTTAACCAATTTCTGTAAAGTTGCATATAGTAAATTATTTTTTGAAAAATAACGTCATAAAGAAGTTTCACTTCTTACGAGTGTACGCTAGTACACGCACACATTTTTTATTTATTAAGGTTCACCAATTGAAACTGTCTCGCTTATGCTCAACGAGTTCAGTGGCACTCAGTAGTGGCCGGTTGATGAAACGAAATTGTGGGTTTGGCCTGGTGCTGTGGATTATTGTTTGTTTAATCGGACTCTCGTTATAATTACCGTGAACGTGGATATATTCACGTGGATATATTTCATGATTCAGTTGAAAACCTAAAAAAAAAAAGCTTACCGCCTATTTCTGCAAATGAATCTCATTTTATTATTATTACTTAATTATTCAATACCGTGTTTTTTTCTTATATTCCCTTTTTACATAGTTTCCATACTATTTGATTTTATCTTTATATAGCATATCCAAGGGTTAATAAATGTTACGTGATGTTGAAACAGTGATATTGGAGAATGATGTACGCACCTATAACTGGCATACATACCAGTTCATTTACTTAGATATAAGTTATTTTGTAATTTTGTATGTAATGCTGTTGGTGAGTCTGTAATAAATAAATAAATAAACGTTGACACCGGTTTCAGAACGTTAACGGGTTTAGAACAAAGGTTCTATCTGAAGTGATGCTTGCTTACAGATGTCCACGAACGGCAGTAATCACTCACTCGTTTGCT
Source organism: Spicauda simplicius (assembly GCA_949699795.1). NCBI lineage: Eukaryota > Metazoa > Arthropoda > Insecta > Lepidoptera > Hesperiidae > Spicauda > Spicauda simplicius. The sequence goes on along the minus strand of OX453075.1, from coordinate 17,075,607 downwards.
ACTGCAATCGGATAAAAAAAGAACAAGTGATTTTATTACTAAATTTAATGATTATTGTTTGTCTGAATTATTTATGTATGGTCTAAGTTATTTATGTATCGCGTTAATTTTACCTTGGTTCCGAATCGGTGTTCCAGATTGAGCAACGCTATCCACACGTTCAGTCGCTCGTTCTCCTCTCGGAACGATATTGTATTCAATGCCTTGCGGGCCACGGCGCGGGCCTTCTCAATCTCCGTAGCCTGCAATAACGCACATACATTGATTAACACCGCATTTGACTTTTCAATATTCTCTCATCTCATCAACCCATTATTGTCCCACTGCTGGGCACGGGTCTTCTCTCAGAATGAGAGAGTTTGGGCCATAGTCTAACGCGCTCGCCAAGTGCTAAGTGGTGGACACAGTGGTTCAATATTCACACACTAGGATTTTCTCTTAATATTTAGATGAAGACTAAATCTGAACTTAGGAATGAAGTCTACATTCATCATTTAGGTATCTGTCAGAGGTTGGAAATCAAACGCAGAGGGAGTGGAGCAAATGGATAGTCATTTAAAAATCATATTACAATGAAAACAAAGACAAATACCGGCTTACAATTTACCATTTTGTTACATAACCCTAATGCTGATGCACAGCCCTAGTGCATCGCTTCCCAGCAACCCGAGGAGCTGACGCAGGACATCGACCGTTCCCACATATCGTGAGAATCCACGGCATTCCGAGATCTCACATAGATTCGGCCTCACCCCTTTAGTTTTAAGTTAAAATGTTGTTTATATTTTAGTTTTAATAAAAGCTAAGAATGATTTCGAGTTTTTCTGCGATCTCCGGCCGACACCAAACAACTATCTGGTGGACTTGATTCTAATTGCCACTATTACAAAAAAATGATGGATATTTCTGCTCCGCTATTCAAACAAGCCTGAAATCAAAATGTTTGCCGAGATAGGGATATTGTCCGACCTGCAGATGGAAGGCCATATACGCGATCCACAGCTGGCTGCAGTTCGGGCGGGCGAGCAAGGCACGTGCGAACTGGTCGGCGGCGCGCGGCTGGGCCTCGCTGCCCACGGCCTGCTGCTCCAGCGCACGCAGGCGCTCCTCCTCCTCGCGGGCCTTCGACACCTTCTCCGCGGCTGTTAGCTTCTTGCGCTTCTTTTTGGGTTTCTCTTCTTCCTGCCGAATTGTTTCATGCGTAATGTTAAAGTTTTTTTTTATAAAAAATAAACATCTTAGAGGGTGGTAGAGCCAGTGTAGTTCGACCGGGGAAGTACCACCGCCACACCTATTTCTAGCGTGAAGCATTTCTTGCGTTTCGATTTTATATGAAGCGACCATCACAATCCTCGGGAGCAGCAACGCATCTACGATTGACTTCAACCCATGTTCTGTATGTAGTTGATTACAGATGTCTATGAGCGGCAGTGACCACTTACCATCAGGTGGATTGCATGCTCGTTTGCTGCTTTAGTCAAATCAATAATCTTTTAAACATCGTTGAAACAATGTAAAAGGAAACCCGTTTAATATAAGTTTTTCAAAGAAATCAAATGTTTTTAAAGCATAAATGAAACGGCCCTTATTATTTGAAAGGAAAACTTTTGCGCTGGGGCGGTGTATTACAGTAAAAAAAAAAAAGATTAATGCCGATATCTAAGATTAAAAAACGATACGACAATTTCCAATGTACCACTAATTTTTGTAATAATTATGTTTTTGTTCAGTAATAATTGCATTTCTTTACCATTAATAGCATTTATCGCACGCACTCTTATTTCTAAACTGCAATAAAATCATATAATAAATGAACAAAAATCATTTTATATTTTTATTTACCTAAAGATCAAATCCCTTATACTGATTCCAGCACAATAGTTTATGTAAAAGTAAGTAAAATGTGCTTTTTATACAGCCAAATATAAGGCAAGATACTGGAGCTAAGTTTTTTAACCAATGTAAAAACAATATGGCAATAAAAAAAGATATACAAAGAAAAAAGACAAACCCACTGAGTTTCTTGCCGGATCTTCTCAGTTGAGGTCGGCTTCCGATCCGGTGGTAGTGTAAAAAAAAATATATATGTAACTGACAATTTGTAAGTTTCATTTAAAAAGATATACAAACTTTTTTTTTATCTTTAGCATTCAGACCACCTGATGGTAAGTGGTCACTGCTGTCCTGCGACATCTGTAATCAACTTCATACAAAACATGGGTTCTATCTGAAGTCAATCACAGATGCGTTGCTACTCCCGAGGACTATGATGGTCGCCTCATATAAAAGTGTACCGAAATGTATTTACGAAATATATCCACATACCTCTTCATCACTGCTGCTAGATTCCTCCTGCGCAGCCTTCGTCACATTCTCCGCAGTACCCGACCAGAAGTCTTTAGCGCTTGGTACCTCAAACACTGGTTTCAATTCATCAACAACCTTTATGTTATTCAGTTTTTTTATTAACTCCTTTTTATCTTTGCTTATCTTCTTTACCTTTTTTTTCTTAACCTTAGTCACGTCTAATTCTTTTTTCTTTTTTTCCACGTAATTCTCAGTTTTGACCATCTTTTCATTTTTGTAATCCTTACTTCCTTCGAAACCAAGTTCTTTTAACTTCTCTTGAGCGACTAGCAGCGCTGCAAGCAACTTCTTAGTTCTCTCCTCGATAACTAATTTCTCCATGTGCATAGCTGTATGATATTTCTTGTTTTTGAAATTTAAGCCTTTCGCTTCTAAACTGACGATCTTTTTGTCGATAAGGTCCATTCGTTTACTTCTAGCTTTTATTGCTTTTAAAAGAGATACGACCCGTTTCTTGTATTGCTTTGCAGTTTCACAGTCTGACATGTCGATGAGTCCCAGATCCTGTGGTGTCAGTACGTGGTCACTGTCTTCGTGGAAGTCTGTCTCGATAGCGTCACTCTCCTCTGTTGCCGGTTGTTGATCAGTTTCCTCTACTTCTTTTTCATTTTCCTCATTGCTTTGTTGATTGGACTCGTTAACTTCTTCATTTTGACTATTTTCTGGAGACTCTTCCACTGGTTCTTGTTTCTTTTTCTTTTTTCGCTTTGTAGTTGGTTCCTCCATATCTTCGATATTGTTTTCTACTATTGTACTGTTGTCCTTTTCTATTTCTTCATAATTAAGTTTTTTATTTTTCTTTTTCTTTGATTCCGTAGGAACTACAATTTTTGGACCTTCTTCATCAGTTTTCTTCTTTTTCTTTTTGCTTGTGTCTGTTGTTTCAATTTCCATACTTACATCTAAAGCATCAACAGTCTTTGATTTCTTTTTATTTTTTTCATTGTTCCTGTCAGTTTTCTGTTTTTTGCTAGGTGATTCTATATCATCTATCGTGTTTTTCCTTTTAGCAGGCTTCACAGGCTTGTCCTTTAAATAAAACAATACAGTTTATTGTCAAGGGAAAACGTAAAATACATGGACAGAATTAAATTAACAGAATCTTATATTCAATATTAATCTAATTCTGTAGTTTTAAAAGTAGTTATTCTAAACATGGTCAACTGTCCATACTCACAGAAGGCGTGAACGGCGCCGTAGTGAGGCTGCCAGACATTTTCTTCTTTTCAGGATCTACCCTCATTATTGTACAATTTACCTGCATATAAAAATTTAATTTAATTATTTTATTTACTGTTTTTTAAATAGTTCATTACAATTGCTAAAGCTGGCAATTTTCCAGCCAATTGATTTGCTGATTTTACTCATTCTAAATATGTGGTAAATAAAATTTACGTAGTGTGATAAATGCAAAAGAGCGTAGGGATATGAGACCTTGGAGAGAACTTGGCGGACCTAAATAATTTGACAATTACTGTACACCTACATCATGTACCTATCCATGTTCTTGCGAAATAAAATATTTGTATTTGAGAAACAGAGAAGTTAGGAGGAGGAGGTGTGAGAAAGAGATGCAAGACTAAGGAGCGAACAAAGTACAAGAAGAGAGCTAAAGAGAAAGCAGAACTCAAAGATGTGTGTCACTCACGATCTGTCCAACGTGGAAGGCTCCCGCGAGGTTCTCAAGCCGCTCGGCCGCGACCAGCTGGCGCGGCACGTACGCTTGGACGTTGTTGAAGAACGACACTATCAGGTAGTCCTTGATGTGCTGCAAATTATAATCTTATTATTTAGACGATCCGCGTGGTGGAGTGCTTACCATACCGGTCTGACGCGCAACGGGTCCCGAGTTCGATTCCTGACCAGAAAGGTATCTGAATGATGAGTTTAAGATTCATGTTCTGGGTCTGGGTGTATTCGTCTTGTGTGTATTCATGGTACCCACGACACAGGAAAAAATCCTAGTATGGGGCTATAAGTGTGGAAAGCGTGTGCGTGTTTATTAATATCATAAATGCGAAAATTTGTGAGGATATATGCGCGTCTGTAAGTCTTTCACGCAGAAACTACTGGTTTGATTTTGCTGAAATTTTGGCACATAGGCAAGCAATTTGTCGCTGAGTTCCAAATAGCCATGTGTGGATGTGTGTTTTTATGTATACTCGGGGCAAATTCGATATGGAATGTTTAATAACAAAGCGTTGCCTAGCAACAACTGACAGGCAGGGGAATGCAACTTTGTGTTGTTTTATCAGCCGTATTTTACCTATTATTACCTTTTAGTTACAGGTAAACTTATAATAGGTTGCAAATCCCTTCATGGAATTAAGGTTGTAACATCATAAGTTACAGGACGATAATGGTAAATAAATTTTGTTTGACTGGTTTCAGCACATTATCTTGCAGTTGGTCGTTATTAGTTAATCAACTCTTCTTAATTAAATTACTTCGTGAAATTTAATGCATACTTCGGTTGAATACAAAATGCATTTGTGTACAAATTTGTGCAAGTTGGTGATAACCCTACATAGGATTTTTATGGTTTGTTTACATGTATTCCAGATCGAATTTGTCCCGAGTATAGGTGTGTGTACGTGAGTGTGTGTGCTTGCCCTAGGAGACATTCAAGTGTTCCTGTAGTTCCGGGATCAGAATAGAGCTACGGCATCCCCTGCCTGTCGTAAGAGGCGACTAAAGGGGGCTTCCGGGGTTGCGGGCGGCTAGAGTGGGAGCTCGAACCATTCGGACAGGCGATGCCAGGAAGGACGGTGGTATGTGTGGTCGCATACCGTCGTAAAGACTAGACGGAGCGGTGGGCCCAGTCGCCCATCTGGGAGGAGCCCGATGGGGCAACGCGCTCAGAGGATTCCGGTTGCGGTTGTTACGAGGTCCCGAAATCCTCTTTTTAGCGCCGAGGACGGCCACCGGGGGGGTTTAAGTGCGGTAAAAATCCCACATAACCCTGCGTCGCTCCCACGGCGCCGGAACCCATTTGAAGGTTTCCCCCTCGAGACCAAAAAAAAGGACACACTCAAGTATCTCACCGCTATAGCCCCTGTGTAGCTCTTGCCCACTACTGCCTCCTCGTAGCTCTTCAGCACGTCCAGAGCCGGCGCCAGCAGGGACGGCTTCAGCGTCAGGTACAGGTTCCTCTTGTCGGGGTCCACGGCTAACACTCGCGCTTTCACTTCCTGACCCACCTGGGATTGAGGATGTTTATTTTTATTTATTAGGTTCACCAATGATTCCATCACATACATCACAATATGTATTCTATCTAAGCTATTACAGAACAAGTACGTGGGCACCTTTTAAGGCAAACATGCTTTAACACTTTCGCGGACGGTACCGCTCGAGTCTGTGTTCTAGAATGATACAGTAAATCTTCACACATGACGTATAAATACGTAGAGTCCAATGGTATCATACGTTATAAAGACGTCACAACAGAATCGTGACAGTAAAGTTTCTAGTATTTTACATAGTGTGACACAAGGTAAATCCAATAACATTTTAACTTGAAAGTTCACCAGGAATAAACGTTCTTTGTAAATAATATTTTATATTTGAACGTCGTTGTACGTTGTGCCATATCAAAATCTCAAATTATGACGTACAATCACGTTCTGTCCGTGAAGTAGAAGTAAGTAGTAGTAGTAAGTAGTTGACAAGTTTTAACTTTTAAATTGAAATAAATATATATCAATCGGTTTTTAAAGCAAGATATATCTTAAGAGCATTAATTGTGATATGGTTTTGTATCCAAAGACCCATCACACTCATTCAGCTTACAAAGTTGTGGAATTGCAGAGTTAGCTCCTAGAACAGTTTTACGAAATGGAACACGAAGGGGTTTTAAGAAATTTCTAAAACTAATATTTATTAATATGTTGTTGCTATATAAATATAACTATCCTTGTAATAAAGATTGAAGGGGAGTACAGACATATTGTACAGTGTGTACATTTGCAAAAAAGAAATTGAGTGGACGGCTGAGAATAATCATTAATATGTATTTTTAAATTTTTTATCTTTATGTTTATGTTTGAAATTGTATTAAATCAAAACCTGGTAAAAGCTAAGGGGCTAAAACTTGATAGAAGTTAGAGGATTATAGTATTCTCACTCTAACTCAAGAAGAGATTTGTTATGTAGACATCATGTAATCAGGTTTTTTTATCGGTCTGAAGTAGCAAACAAACATGCAGTCCACCTGATGGTTAGTGGTTACTGCCGCCCATGGACATCTGAAATCAACTACATACAGAACATGGAACCATCTGAAATCAATCACAGATGCGTTGCTACTCCCGAGGACTGATGGTCGCCTCGTGTAAAAGTGTGCCGGCAACCACACCCTTCCATCGAAACGCAAGAAATGTTTCACGCTAGAAATAGGTGTGGCGGTGGTACTTTCCTCATAACGTATAACTCACAATCACACAACACACACATAATTATGTACTTCATTCATTTCAATCGTCATTATTTACTCTAGTGGATAAGGGGGGTACCCTGTAACACAGGTTTTCCACCCAGTATGGGGCCCTTGCGACTTATATATACTGTAACTTTGAGATGAGTAAAGAATTTTTATTTTTTTATAGTATTCTCACTGTACACCAAGAACAGAAAAAGTTGACGAGCCGTATGTAATCACGTGTTGTCATTAATGTTGAAGGAGGAGGAAAATGGATCAAATTAACCATGGATGTATTTAGATGTTTTACCTTAAACTTCTTCTTGGGTAGCTTTGAATTGCTAGCCTTCTTCGGGTCTATGAATATCCCGGCGTCTGTCAAATGTGCTTGAGGAACATAACCTAAAATACAAATTTCAATTTAGTATGTTTTTTTAGAACGCATTAATTATTTACACTAGCATTATATAGAAAGAAAGAAAGAAAATACTTTATTCGGTACAGTAGAAAAAGTTATACAAAACAGATACATCTATTAACAAACATGTGTTATTATTATTGACTAATACTTAATGATGTAAGTTATGACTAACATTTAGTGCAAAGGTACTGCTTATTTCTAAAGAAATCTCTTCCAGCAGACTTTGATTTTTTTCAGCCTTATTTTTCATTGTCATTTGGTAAAACAGTGATCCAGAACATGTTCGCACGTCAAGCAAAGACCCTCCTCCATTGTTTACGTTTCATTATCCTTTGAAGTTTACTGCTAAGCACAGGCCTTCCTTAGTTAGGCATGCGTTTTGGTGGCCATGTCCTTAATTTTGTCCAATAATTGCCATCCGTGATATTCACAGAAGCGAGAGAGTACTGTGATGTAAGACGGACTACTTCTACTACACCATTTAGGGAAATTAGAGAAGAAAGCTCTCACCGGTAACCCTGCCCACTTGCAGTATGACGTGCGAGTCAGCGACGGTGGCCACCGTGGCGTCGACCACGTCCCCCGCCGCCAGCTGCGTGAGGCTGAAGTACCTCAGCTGTAGAACGCTTCGCTCGTCCGACACGGCGTACGAGAAGTCGCACAGGTTGTACCGTAATACGCGGACGCGGTGCGTACTGCCTGGGGGGGGGGGGGATAGTCACTATTAGTGATGAACGAATTCCATTACCGCTCGCGATGTTATTAGGTATTCGCAAGAATTGTGCAAATGTTATAGATTAAGATCCGGCTACATACATCTACATTTTTACTCTTTTTTATGATTAGGAGAATAAAAATCTACCAGGTTGCCAATCAAAATGAGGCCGATAATATTTTTAATTTCGCGGGAAAAATTTCAGTAATCAAGTTTTGAAATAGAATATCGTTCACTTCACGGCAATAGGTATAAAGACTGGAAAATCGTAGTTGCCGTTCCGCACTTGGCCGCACCTCTTCGCAGCCAGGTATAAACAGGTATGATTTCGATATACTTATTCATCCATAACGTACGTTGATCTTTTATGGATCAAAATAAAGCTATTTTTTTTCTCATTATTATGATATACGGGAACCTAATTAAATCTGTCCGCAAGTTAGGGTTACTGGCTGTTAAAGAAGGCAAATATTGAAGGGCGAGTGAGAGGAAGCTAGCGCATAACATCACCAGTCTAACAAGGATAGAAATTGCCAGCTGTACGACGTTTTAAAGTTTTAAAAACATTAATCAGAAATATCAAAGGAACATCTTGATTATTTTATTTGATTGAAACAGCAAAAGAGCATTCAGTCCACTCGATGGTGAGTGGTCACTGCCGGCGATCTGTAAGCACCTTCAAATAGAACATGGGTTCAATCTGAAGCCAATCACAGATGTTGTTGCTCCCGAGGACTAGGATGGTCGCCTCATATAAAAGTGTGCCGGCAAATGTGTGTGTGATTTCATGATTCTTATCGATCAAAGATGGTAGAACGAGTGTAGTTCAACCGGGGAGGTGCCACCGCTACACCTATTTCTAACGTGAACATTCCTTGCGTTTCGATAGAAGGGTGTGGTTGCCGGCACACTTTATATGAGGCGATCAGCCTAGTCTTCGGGAGTAGCGACGGATCTGTGATTGACTTCAGATAAAACCTGTGTTCTATATGAAGTTGCTTACAAATGTCCATGGGCGGCGTTGACCACTTACCATCTGGTGCTGCATGCTCGTTTGCTACTTCAGTCAGATAAAATAATGAAAAACAATGACTGATGCGTTGTTGCTCCCGAAGACTACGATGGTTACCACATATAAAAGTGTGTCGGCAAATTTGTGTGATTTCATGATTCTTATCAATTTTATAGAAAAAAAAACAAGCTTACCAATAGGGTAGGACTTGGCGACCACCTCCTGGTCCTGCAGGTCCTCGTCCACCGGCACGCGGCGCGCGCTCAGCACGCCGGTACCGCTGGCCCCCAGCCTGAAGTACACCATCCTGCCTACTATTTTTATTACCTGTGGACACAATAGATCTATTTTTAATACCCGTGGTGGAGCGGTTACCATACCGGTCTGCCGCGCAATAGGTCCCGGGTTCGATTCCCGGCCAGACAGATAACTGAATGATTAGTTTTAATTCATGTTCTGGGTCTGGGTGTCTGTGTATTCGTCTTGTTTGTGTCCATGGTACCCACGAGACAGGAGAAAGTCCTACTGTGGGGCTATGAGTGTAGAAAGCGTGTTTGTGTTTGAGAATATGTTGCTATATATTACTTGACCACAACAATTAGGCGCATAAAACAAAAGTGGTTAAATACCCCGCATCTCGCTTCTTACCCCGCGCATCCCCTAGTGACGTGCAGTCGTGTATCGTCGAGGTGTTTACGTTAGCCAGCACGTGTTTAATGTTATTTCGTTATAATGTTAGTTTAATGAGTGATTGTTGAATTTTTAAAGATATTATTAAATTAGTCGATTATTCGTCAATAAACCTCAAAATAGGTAGCAAAAAGACTATTCGTGGAGGAGAAAGAACTCTTACATTCAAAATATGCATTTGTTTTAACAAGAGAAGAGTATTGAGCTCAGTACTCCTGTCTCCAAAGTCGAAAATCGAATGTGTGCTGCAACAAGCATCAGTCTCTTACACAAATAAAAAAAGAAAGAAAATATTCTCTCTGTCTGCGAAATAGTCTGCGAATATATTATATATATGAAAGTGCTTTAATAAACACTCGACTATTGAAAATACACCACTGTGGTGTATGTTATAATAATGGTATACCTACATACTCTTGGTATTTGGTAATAGAATATACTTCGTATCGGGATGGGAAATCCCTAGTTCTAATGACGTTTCAACTGTCGTGCGCCTAATTGTTTTGGTCGAGTAGTACTTTGATCAGTAAAAAGTACGCGTTCTATCATCACGCAAAAGTCGTGGTAATTTAAGTTTGAGACAAGTTACCATTGTTTTAAGCTACTGCATAGCTTTTATCGCTGGCTCTGAGCGCGGCAACCGAATCAAGAAATTCCGTAACGAAAAAACCTAACACCCCCCACTCCGCCTACCATGTAGCTCAGCCTAGCTTTTGCTTAACGTGTATGTATATGGTACGACAGTACCAAGTTCGCAAGAATCGAGACGAGCTGCCCGAAAATCGGACGAATATGTAAGCAGCTGTTTGTGGGAAAGTATATAGCATCAAAGAAAAAAAATAATAATATCAAAGAAAAAAAGTACTGCAGAAATAAATAGATAATTGACAAAAAATGCGCAATAGCTTTACCGCGGCAGTATCCGAGTGCCACTTTTTTACCGATGTTGTCGGGATGAGAAAAACATGACAATGACTGATAAAAATAATGATAATATCGCTCTCCACACTCATAGCCCTACACTAAGATTTTCTCCTGATACACACAAAGACGATCACCTAGGTCCAGAATAGAAATAGATATTATTCATCATTCATATTTTCAATATTATAGAACTAGGGATTGTAATCCGGAAAACCGGATCCGGTAATCCGGCGGATCCGGCACAAATTTACACAAACCGGATCCGGTACCAATTCACCACCGGATACGGACCTCCACCGGATCCGGTGATTGTATATTTTGACAAAGATTTCACATTACAAAAATAATTACCGTTAGAAATCGATCCTTTTTTTACACTGTATATATAGTGTGTATATATAGGGATTTAATTCCGGCCTCAATTTCAATCCGGTCGGATCCGGCCGGATTGAGAAAGAAAAGACCGGAAAATGAGGCCGGATTGCAATCCCTATATAGAACCCACCAATTTAAATTTAGTTTTATTTTAAGACATCTAAACATACAAGTTTTTGCTTCACGTATTAATATAATAATATCTTCGGTGGTACAATGGACAGCATACCTGTGCGTCGTCAATGATGTCTCCTTCTTGCAATTTTTGCTCCTCGTGCATATTGGGGTAAGTGGTCTCGAAGATGTTCCTCATGGTGAGGAATGGAGTGTTGGTGGTAGGCAGCACGTACAGCACTCGCGCTCGGATCTAGAAATAATGAAGGGGTTTTTTGACAGTGCCATGAGTATATTAAATCTGACTTTTGTCTAACGTCCGATCGAAGCTTCGGCTTTGGTCATCTTCGGCAAAATTTACCAGGTGGTGGAACCGGAATGGGCGACATAGGTTCCGTCTGAAGTCAATCACAGTTACATTGCTACTCCTGAGGACTATGATGGTCGCCTCATGTGAAAGTGTGCCGGCAACCACACTCTTCCATCGAAACGCAAGAAATGTTTCACGCTAGAAATAGGTGTGGCGGTGGTACTTCCCCGGTCGAACTGTTATAATAATGTTATTTTTAATGATGTTCAATAGGACTTTTAATTATATTTGTATACCCAAATGGGTCGAATATAGAGCACTTTATTTATCCATTGGAATACCTGTAAGACCTATATTCACAAATAAAGAGATTTGATTTGATTTGAACTTCATCGGTTCTACCACCTTCAAACTGCATGTTTCCTCATATAACTTTCCTTTGGGGAAGCTGGTTAAATATCTTTAGATACATACTGTACATTAAAGACATCGTAACTGAACACATACCCTTTGCCCGAGCGTCGGTTTCTTCCCATTAACTTTATCGACATGCTGCCGCTGTATGTAGGCAATTTTATCGTCGAATATGCGACCTTCTATACCGTTGTCAAGAGGCTGTGAACAATACATTTGAGATTTTATTTACTTCTACATACATATACAATAAAAGTTTCCTGTTTATTTACATTGATTAAATTAAAAAAAATGTTTAAAGGACTGAGAATAAGTTATATTACAAGTTTCTACAATTTAAGCACTTTGTCTGTATGTCCTGATAATCACATCAAACTACTGAATATGATATATTTATAGTGCATGACTTGATTTATTTCTAGTATTTCTAGTATAGTATAGTATTTAATTGATTTTAATTGTCTATTTTTTTATTAATAATCTATAAGCTGGATCAAAGTTATTACAATTGAATGATATGTTTCCTTTTTTTAAACGCAGGTGAAACTACAGGGTACATTTAGTAACCTATAAATCTTCTGCCAAATATAAAAGTTGATATACCGACTAGAAACGCCCACTTCTTGTAATCATGACCTCATTATCAATGGTAAACTTTTTCTTTTTTTCTTTCGAGGGGGAAAAATTCAAAAGGTACCCAACCCCGTGGGAGCAACGCCGGGTTATGTGGGATTTTTACCTCACTAAAAAACTCCCGGCGGCCATCCTCAGCGCTGCATGGAGGAATCCAGGATCTCCAGTGGAACACAACCAGAGTATCGATGGTAACATAGTGTTGAAAAATAGGAGAGTAGTAATGGAACATCTCACCTTGTCCACAGTAAAGTCCACAGCATTGGCAGGCAGCAAGGCATTAGACGATTTTTTCTGAAAAGCCCTTTGTAACACTGAAAGCTCGTTGCTCAATGTTATTACACTGCTCTCCACTGAAGGGGAGATTGACTTGATGCTGCACCATGTTAGCATTCCTGTGTCTGGGGGTAACAAAAAATTATATATTTTTATAATATATAATAGTTGAACTGGCGAACTTTATTCCACCTAAAAGTATAAAAATCTAAATTTAACAGTGTTCCTTCACTATATTATGCATGTATTATAAGTAAAAACCTTCCTTTCAATCACTCTATCTATAAAAAAACTGCATTAAAATCCGTAGCATAGTTTTAAAGATCTAAGCATACATAGAGACAGACAGTGGAAAGGGACTTTGTTTTATACCATGTAATGATAACAGTACTAGCTTATTCCGTGACTTCACCCGCTGTGATCATGTTGACCATGATAATGAGTATACCATGTGTTAATCCCGGTCATAAATTATGTGTGTGGGTGATTTCAACCAAATGCGATTTGTAATTTTTGCGTAAAGGAGTTACAAACACACATACATTCTCACAAACTTTATCATTTATAAAGTAAAATATATAAAAAAAAAATAGCTGACCCGGCGAACTTCTTTCCGCCTAAAAGTCAAAAATCTAGAGATATCAGTGTTTCTCTCCTATATTATACATGTATTATACATAAAAACCATCCTTTTGAACCACTGTATCTATGAAAAAACTGCATTAAAATTGGTAGAGTAATTTTAAAGATCTAAGCATACATAGGGACAGACAACGAGAAGCGACTTTATTTTGTACTATGTAGTGATCAGAACTACAATAAAGTTATCATGTATACCGTATGATTACATTAACTGGCAATAGCTAACGGTTTATATACACCAACATACTTTAGAGAGCATCCTTTTTTGCAAGAGCTCTCCTTATTTATATATCTATAAATGTAACATTTCTTTACAAAAAAATCCTAAAAAATATCATGAGATGAAATGACATTTAGAAACATTCCTTGTACAACAATTTAAAAGCTATTTGTCACTTACCCAGGTTAATTTCAGGGTTTGCAGAGTTTTTGGGCAAAAACGCCCTAACATTTGGAATGCCAATATCCATCACATAGCCGTGATCTTCCACTGAGGAAACAGCTGCTTGTAATAACGCACCTGTAACAATGATTATAATTATTATATTTATTATATATTGGGTTATATTATATAACAGTATTATTCAGTTAATGTATCAATATATTATAAGGAACATATTCAATAGATTTAAAGTAAGAGAGAGGTTTTTAAAAAAACAATTGCAGAGACAAATATATAAAGTGGGAAATCATAGCAAATGGAAGAATAGGAAGGTCTGAGTTACAACATTATTTTTAATCTACGGATGGATTGGAACAAATACAAATATGGTTGCTGTTGTAAATGATGAAATGTATATAACAGGATGGTCAGGGTCTTCATTACTGTCCATTCTTGAAGATTTCAAGTAAAACACAGGAGATATACTTCGGATTTCTTAGAATCTTCATTATCCTTTTTTACCAGCAGGCGTTTGCCTTTTTATGATAAAGTTTAGTGAGGTGACAATAACAAATTTATGGAGGGTAAACTAAATTAACATTTTTAGAACTCACTAAATATTGCTAATTTAATAAACAAACAATTTTCAATTTTAAACTAACTAAAATATTTTCTTCAGCATATTTTTCATAAATACGCGGTGTCTATGCTCCATGCTCTAACAAATAACTATCACAAACCTTTATGCAAGTCCGCATGGGTTTTCCCACTGTTGACATGTTGTGGCATCATAGAAAGCATTAGGTGGTCGGTTGCCACCTCCAGCACCTTCATGGCCACATACTGCCCTGGACGGAACATCTGATGCAAGTCTTTTACCTTATCAGTCTGTAAATAGTTATCCAGTAAAATTAACTTGCATTTTGTTTAATACAAATTTAAAAAAATCCTACTACTACTACTGCATATCCAGCTTTGTGTATTGAAGAAATGATTATGTTTGTTTACTTATTCAAATACGATCTTTGTGTATAATATTCAATTAATATATGAAAATATGCAATTAATTAATATATGATAAAGAATTATTAATTATTAATTTATTCATTCTTTCATCACCAAGGTTAAGTTGTTGTTAAAATTATTGAATGTATATTAAGTATATTATAATATAGACAATAATATCTTTATTTCACCCTTTCACAAAATCCCAAGGAAAATAATCTTTTAATCACTTATTTTAGTAAAAACTATTGATTTATAATTACCATTCGTCTGTCAGTTTTTCAATAACAATATCTCTTAACTCTTACACCAAAATCCACACATACCTGATCATTAACATAGGCCTCTAGCAGCTTGTTGTAGGCCTCGCTGATGTGGCAGGCCATCACCACGCCGCTCAGCCTGCACGGCAGTGACACATACACTCTTGTGTCCTGAACTTGCCGCACCCTACCTAGCAGCAGGAGCCCTTCTTTAACTACCTGTAAGTATTAGTGCAGATAGTATAATTAGTATAGAGCAGTGATAGCTTTGTTGTTGCAAACCAGCCTCTCAATTGCGGCTCCAAGGTTCGAATCCCACAAAGGCACCACAGCTATTATCAAGGAATTACAATGAATTAAAACATTGGTACAGTACTGACTACCACCTGAAACTTTCCTAAAAATACTAAAGTGAGGTTTGCCAACTCACAATTAGCCAGCGTGATACGCTACATCCTACAACTGTTATATTCTGAGAGAAAGGCATGTACTCAGCAGAGGGGTGATGATCGGTTGATGAATATATATAGTCTATAAGATCAGATAGATTTGAACACTGTTTACTACTCGCATTACACATAAAATAAACATGTTTAACAAAAATAAAATATTATTATTTTAAGCTAATTATCACTTACAGAATATTTTAACCATACTCCACAATTTTTGTAAGATTGATCGACTTCTTTGGTAGCTTCGTCAGATAAGTAGCCGTCATCTTCTTCAGACTTCTTTTTGGGCTTCTTCCTCTTCTTCTCTGCTTTCTCGTGACCACCTAAAAACTAGTTATCGCAAAATTAGTATGTTTATTAATTGTGTACTACAACTTGTCTTCCACATTATTGTTTAAATATCTTACGTTTGTGCTTTGTTTAAAGTATTTTGTAGTAGGTTTCTTTCCCCCTCGAGGGAAGTAGTCCTCAGCGTCAACCATTATCTTATTTTTTAAGAATTTAAATTAATCAGAATAAAAGAGCACTTCTATCTAAAGCAGGCATGACAGATTGAGGTTATGTTATTTTGATTTCCCTTTTTTAATACGTGACACCAAGCAATGGAAGCATTTTACATGAAGCCATTGACAAAATGAGGACACGAAGCCGGTAGAACATAATTGTCAGCATAAACACATAAAAATGTTTAAACTAGATTAAAATGCTATATTTAATTGTGCACAGTGTACTGTTATAATTATACAATAATTTATAAGCAGCCTAACTTTGTTACTAGTCTATGGTAAAGGGTGTTGACAGTTTGACACAGCTGTTTCCACAAATTGACATTTAATATTAAGGTAGTATTACACCATCCAACATGCTCGCTGAACGATAACTTGTATAGAATGTATGTGGAATTCTGACATTTATTTCGATCGTTAAAGCAGAAATTTCTTTAGTCTGAACATACATGGATTCTTCTCGACAATTACATATTCTTTTTATATCTATTACATTTATATGATTTACATAATTATATTCATGTATAAATAAAGGATCATTCCTTTTGTCGCTTTTTCAGTTTTGTAAAGATTTTGTAGCTTAACTAGTCATTAGAGAAACTGATGTCGTTTACCATTTCAATAGTCAAAACAAGTACCTGGTGATAATGAACAATATTTATTTATTTTCTTTACCGCATGATACCACAAAAAACAAGACATCTTCTTAAGTTAAAAGAAAAATATCTAAATGATATCACTTAGTTTCAATTTTCTCAGAACACAGTAACTATAAAATGTGAAAAATCACCCTAATTTTATTTATATAATAAACAAAATTATTTTAATAAACGCAGGATTTGAGATCGGATTCCAAAATACTTATAATTATATCCAACATGCTTGACGTATATCGGATGGTTAGTGTATATACACTGTAATAGAAGCAGTTATGTACCTACCAGTTATCGGTGAGTTTGTATAGTTTAACCATTTAGTAGATCTTTAAATGATGTGCTGTTTGGTTGTACCTTTGTAAATGAATAAATAAATTATCGCGGCATATCATACTGTTAAATTTTTATTTACTTTTTTGATATTTGCTGATTAGGTAAGTATTGAGTATTAGATAACTTGTAATCTAAATCCAAAGGAAATGGTTATAGTTTAGTTAGAGTATTTTGTGATTTTTATGATATTATAACAACTTTTATTTATTTATTTCAGCTATGAAGAAAATCGTGATCTTCGGTGCCACCGGCATGACCGGTCTTTGCGCTGTAGAGGCGGCGGTAAAAAAAGGTAACATTCCATTGTTTTTATGCCCAAATATTAATTCGAAATTTAAATTGGGGTCTTTTATTGCTCTCGGGTGGTATCGTACAAAACAAGGAAAATTATTGGTTTTATTCTATCGATACCTAATTTGTACTTAAATCGTTATAAAAAAGGTTTTGTATTTAAGGCGCATTAAATTTCTACACATAATAACCTTTTTATCGATTACCGTACCTAAGAATTTAAGGCCTAAACATAGGTACTAGAAGTTACCTACTATTTAGGTATTTATTGACTATTATAACCTAAGCAGTAAGCACCAATACATGAAAACATGCCTTTAAATCATTAAAATACTCAGTTAAGTTTTAAATGCGAAATCTAAGTTTAAACATACCTAGGTACTGACCTAATTTGTTTAAATCTTCTAGATTTTCTATAATTACAAACATATCTTGCTTATGTTTAATTTTTTTTGGCTTTTAGTGTCATAAAGTGTTTAGAAATAAGAGCGCTATTAAGTACCTACTTGAAGTCGCAATCTGGAAGTTTGATATGTGCATTGCAATAAAACATGAATTTAAAATGTTGCCCATCTTTATTTCAAATGTAAAATAGTTGCAAACTAAAGAAACTACCTGTGACAAGTGATTTATAATAATAATAGTGCCTTTAAGCGTATATTTTAAATAAGTAAACACCTATTGTATTCACCAAAGTAACAGAAATAAATTAATCATTTACATTTTCGTAAGTGACAAAAATGCATACCGAATTTGTAGACTATTTGGATGGTACTTTTATTAATTGTTCAAATCAAATGTCAACGTCGAAAATAATGCAGTGAAGTTGTTCCGTGACCATATAAGGCGAAAACATTCTGTTATAAGAGTTTTTTGTCTACTTTCAAGTTTTTTTACACATTATTTTTTTTAAGTGCTTCGTCTAAGGTCTCTTCGCATTCGGCCTGCATCAAGCCACCCAAACGAAAATTTTTAATCCGCCAGGATACTCATGTCCAAATTTTTACTCGATAAATTCTATTAGACCCTAGAAATATGATAAAATAACAACATTTTATGCAATTACAACTAAGATTTCTTAGAAACCTCAGTGAACCGATAAACATACTTAATACATACCTACGATGACGACTGTCGTAAACGTGAGGCAACATACCATAATATATGTAATAAGTTTATTAATTACGCACACAGCTGCATTCTTTTCAATTTCGATGGCACAGTACTACATTATTCTAACTTCTTACAAACGCACGAAACGCAAGTTGTACCTACGCGTCACGATTTCGGTATGCACTCGGTACCCAACAGCTAGCGAATGTGCCGTAATGCCGAGCGGGCGATGTGACGTTTTTTAAGCAGTGGATCTTTTTATTTTTTAAATAATAATGTAAAGAAGAGTAGTTGTAAACTATATTATGCTGTTTTTGATTGCTTTAATTGTGCATAAACACGTCCAGTGTTAATAATTTTTATTTTGGTTGGTAAAATATTATTCAGTGTGAAATTTATAACTATTATTTGTGTACGATTTATTATTGAGACTCTTAAATATTAAAAGAACGCGTTGTTTTTTTACCTTAATCTACTGAATAAAATACACAATAAGTAAGAAAGAAAGTCAAGTATACAGGTGTATTAAAATACTTTAGGCGGGTAGCCTTAACGCGAACTCTCGTCCAGCGCGTCTATAGGTATAAAATTCAAGGACACGGCAGAGTTAGACTACTGTATGATATTAATACTGTGGTTTTATGTTTATTAATTACGCACACGGCTGCATTCTTTTAAATTTCGATATCTTTGGGTTGTCGAAGATCATTCATTTGTAGTGTAATAAATTATTATTACCTTCGAATTAATGACGTGTTTTTTTCTAAGAGTAGGTAGGTGTTACTTTCACGCTGTATCTACATAAATCATACAGCATAAATAAATGAAACTTGCATTCTAATAAGTTTTGTTCCTATATAATTATGCGCAAAGTTTATTGCTTTATTGAGTGTAATTAAAATAATAATTTAAATATTACAATGGAATCCATATAGGAAGGCAAATCATTAATTGTTAATTATGTATGGTAAGCAAGTAGGTTATTAAAATTTCTATACATTTCCAACAAAGCAATGGCATGCACATTGCCACTTTATCCTGCTAAAGAATAGCGTAATTTCTGTCTTCTAATGAATTGGCAATACTCTACTTGCAGGAATATCGCCTTTCTGTACGTAAGTTTCTAAGACCTGAGTCTCATAAAAGGGGAATTACTTAATTACTTCTTCCTTTGACGTGACTTTCCTTAAAGGTCTTTTTAAAAGTTTTAATTTGTCTAGAAGACGTGTGTAAACTTGGTCCACATTAGATCAGCGTGATTGATTTTAGCTTAAAGATTTATTATACCGTTCTGGTGATATCAATTAATGAACATGACGTCTTTCGGTTTCATCAATTAAAAGTAAGATAATATAAGTTGCTTTTGCTTTGCTTTTATTGTCCATGTAAAAAAAGATGGATAAAAAATAGAAGAATATATTATACAAAGAAAAAAGAGTAATCCTCTGAGATGCTTCTAAGCTAAGGTCGTGTGCCCAATCTCAATCACGTGGTGGTGTATTTGTAAGTGTACCTGTAGTCCGACACATCATAAACATATTTCATTTCAAAACATGCATCATATCACATGGTAAAAGTACGAGCATGGTTCTACTGGAGAGGTACAACCTCTATTCTCGCGTTAAGCAATTCTTATATCTGTGAAAGAGTGTGGTTACCGGTTCACTTTCATATGACGCATCCATTAAGCAAGCGACCTTAGTTCTTAAGCAGAAGCAAAGCATCTGTGATCGATTTCACATAAAACACATGTTCTATATTAAGTTGTCCATGTCCATGTCCAAGTGACCATTTACATGTTCGTGATACATGTGAATAGCATGCTCGTTAGCTACAATTTAATAAAAATGCATACTTCCTCAATATATCTACGTACTTGAGATAGAATAATGATACGATGCAATAGTTTAATAATCTCGCAAAGTATCGTAGGAAGACGGCGGAACCTGCATGGTACATCCGTTCGTTCATTGAGCTGTAGGGGCCTTAATTGGTTTGACTGATCGTGGACAAACTACGACGGTTTACATGTACTAAGAGATCTCGTATCATTGAACTAGGTTCATGTAATAGGTTAGCTAGTACCTATTCGCAGAGCTTTGCCCACTTCGGTCACCTTTACCACTCGTCAACCCATTATTGTCCCACTCCTGGGTACGGGTCTTCTCTCAGAATGGTAGTTCACCAGGTGGTAGAACCAGCGTAGTTCGCCCGTGGAGGTAACACCGCCACACCTATTTCTAGCGTGAAGAATTTCTTGCGTTTCGATAGAAGGATGTGGTTGCCGGCACACTTATTATATGAGGCGACCATCGTAATCCTCGGGAGTAGCAACGCGTCTGTGATTGACTTCCGATAGAATTCATGTTCTGTATGAAGTTGCTTACAGATGTCAATGGGCGGCAGTGACCATTGACTTACCGTCAGGTGGACTGCATGCTAGTTTGTTACTCCTATCAGATAACCATACCCTTCCATTGAAATTGCTTCCACAAGAATTGCTTTAAGCCAGAAATATGTGTGACTGTGTTAAAGCTTTGAGAACCCCTATCATATACCAGGTCTACGTATACATAAAATAGTCATAGTGTTAATATAGGTAAATAATTGACATTGTAGATCGTGTTTAGATGAAATTAAAGGCACCGTCTAGGTGCCGTAGGTAAGTCTTCTAAGTGTAGGCCTAATATGTGAAAGTACTTTTTAAATGTCCAGTTCTGTAGAAAGAAAACATTCACGTATACGAAGAACCGTGTACACATCCGTGAAAACTCCAGCATCAAACTTCAATAGCAAATGCTTTTAAGAAAACAATTCTGACTTTCCATATCATAATCAGTAGCTCAATGTTGGGGCAGAGGAGACCATGGCCTCGGGCGGCACGTTCTGGGGCGCGACAAAATTTCATGTTTTGTATTAAATAACCATCGATATAGAAAAACCCTATATCGATAAAATCTTTCGGTTAAGCGACCTTTTTTAAGTGTCAATTTAGATTTCGCTTTTTTTTCTCCGGCTGGAATTCTTAAATGTGCGGGCGGAGAATTTATCTTCCGCTCAGGGTGACATGAACCCGCGCTATGCCACTAAACTATTTTGGTTCGTAAATACAAGTGGATTGGTGGAGGAGGTGGTGAAAATAAATGTCTTTATTTTGCATAGGCCTACGGAGGCACTTACAAATTGTCAATTACAAATATATATTTTTTTTTACACTACCACCGGATCGGAACACGACCTCAACTGAGAAGATCCGGCAAGAATCTCAGTGGGTTTTTCTTTATTCTTTGTTTATCTTTTTTTATTGCCATATTGTTTATACATTGGTTATAAAAGTTAGCTCCAGTATCTTGCCTTACATTAATTGTAGCTTATATTTATACTCAAATTGGCCTGTAAACAAACTTGTCCAGATCTCAGAAAGGTATTGCTTAGAGATGAAATAGTGATAACCGTAGATTTGCGCATTTCACATACGGGAAAGAACACACAGTCATGTTTAATGTTATCGTTATTACTTGTATTATTTTGTATGAAGTAACTTATAGATAGGTGGTAGTGGCCAATTACCATCAAGGGTGTCAACGTTATACCATAAACCAGAAGTTCTTTAAAAGAAGGTACAAGGACTATATTCCTAAACATAACATACCTCGAGATATAATATCTCCGTAACTAGGACGGTTTATTAGAGCTGTGTCTAATTTTTGGGATAACAACTTTATAAATAAATCCGAAATCGCTCATTAAATCGTCAGTCGGAAACCACGGTGAAGTTAACACCCAAACAGCTGATAACTAATGCGCTATTCAATCGAATATCTTTAACAAGTACTTATGTAGTACCTTTTTAATACTTATTATATCAGTCGGCAACTCCCCGACGACTGGAATGTAGGGTACCATTGCTAATAAAGTAATAGCTTTGATTTAAAGTGATATCTATTCGAGACTATGTAGGCGATATCGTTGCATAGGTCAAAGCCCTTGCTTGGGCGTAAGTACTGGGTGCATTTACCCCTGGTATAGTTGTGACAAGTCGATGTAACAGCGCCACTTTACGGATTTATGTTTAACTGCTTGTGTTTTTTTTTATAAGATTGAAGTAGCAAACGAGCATGCAGTCCACCTAATGGTAAGTGGTCACTGCCCCCCACGGTCATCTGTAAGCAACGTCATATAGAACATAGGTCCATCTGAAGTAAATCACAGATGCGTTGCTACTCCCGAGGACTATAACGGTCGCCTCATATGAAAGTGTTCCCGCAACCACACCCTTACAGATGTCCATGGGCAGCGGTGACCACTTACCATCAGGTGGACTGCATGCTCGTTTGCTACTTCATTATTATAAAAAAATGCTAGAAATAGGTGTGTTATTACATAGAAAACTCAAACATACGTTTCAAACGTGAATTCTCTATAAATTTCAAATATAGTGGATTTTCTGAACTAGATTCGCAATCAGATAAGCCCCTCAAACTGATAGATGTTCGAATTCACAAACATGCAGATAAGATACTGTGACTCAGGCTAAAAAAATGATTTAACCTTTCAAATGCAAAGGTAAATTATACTTACATTTATGTTGATTTCTAATATGTAGGAGTTACGTTGGATAATTCGGTATAAATTCGGTATAATATTTCGTTAAATTCGGTATAAAGAAAAAACTAGTAGAAGAGTCATTACTCTGTACGATGTTAAACACTTAAGGAAAAATTACATCGTGATGTTAAGTGGGCTAATTTACTTCAACGTCACAAAACGGTTGGAGTAGGAGAGACATACTTGTCTGGGCCGTTCCAATGTAGTCTCCAAGGGTAACCCTGTAACCAAGGTTAATGAATATTGTATGTATAAAAATAAAAAATATATTATTATTTAAATAATAATGCGCGTACTGAGTTTTTAAGTATATATATTTTTTTATCTGACTGAAGTAGCAAACCAACATGCAGTCCACCTGATGGTAAGTGGCCACTGCCGCCAATGGCCATCTGTAATCAACTTCATAAGGAACATGGGTTCCATCTGAACTCAATCACAGATGCGTTGCTACTGTCGAGGACTATAATGGTCGCCTCATGTGAAAGTATGCCGAAATATATAGCTTTATTACCAACAGATATAGGTTACCTTAAACACTAGCACGACGCCGTTCGATAATATGTTTCCCTATTAATAGTATAGTTTTCAATTAAAAAAAAACAAAACCCATTCACATCGTTCACGAAATAAATATCGTATCGTTTGATGTCTCAGAAATACAAGTTTAATAAAACATCGTTAAGCACTGTCCCGCGAGGCGGTGTCTTCGTCATGTTTGGTCTGAGCCACCCGTTCTTGTGATTCGCGTAATACGAGTGTCGATGCACTTAAAAGTGAGTTGTAAGATATCGGCATCTCGATTTATCGCCGTGTACTTAACTGACAAGTTTTGAATGTTGTATAGCACCTACATGTTTTATTTATAAATCAAAATCATCAGAGCATGCTGTCCAGGTGATAGTAAGATCTCATGCTATGGCTATGGTTTATATGGTTAGCTATGGTTTAGGATTCATCTGAAGTCTACCATAGATGTTTTGCTTTCGCAAGGGACTAAGTTGAAATTCCTCTTATAAATACATACCTATGTCTCCCATATGGCGCCTTTCAAATTTGGACACATCTGCCCTGAACCCTGCTGTTAGAAGCAATAAATAAGTGTAGCCGGGGTGCCGCTCGCATTAGAGTGCTGGAGTCGAACTACAACAGGTTCTACTACTTTCAAAGTACTTTCCTTCTCGTGGCGTTCACGATCTGTCCATATACCTACTAAAAGATTGGCAAGTTCTAATGCCTTTCCTTGCCTAGTAGTAAAACCATAAAGTTAAATATAAATATAAAATCACGGACCTTCTTATGTGATGGGATTATAGCACTATAAAAAACTGGTTTGTCCGCACAAGAATTGTGACAAAGTTAATGGACACTATCTAAACAGTTCAAGTTTTTTTATTTTTTTGGTTTATTAAATGACGGAATTAGGAAAGCGAAATATACTATAGCTCTTAATTAGTGTATGAACTGCATTAACAAATATAAAATTCATTCAAGACGGTAAACGGAAACAAAGAGGTCGGAATCGCGAGATTGAGTTACTAGAAGATATGTCTCTGTTTTAATTTCTATTTGTCTTGTCCTTTAAAACTATCTCTTTTAGGGACAATTCATAAAAAATAAAGGTTAAATGTTTAATACTACAGGTAGTGTTTAAAAAATAACTTAGCTACAATAAAATGTCTACAGCTGAGTTAACAGGATGCATGTGAAATTTGTATATGCTTGTTAAACATTCGTTTAAATAAAGTCACTATATTTGATACGAAATGGCGTGGTTTGATCATATTTGCAACTATTTTTATCTATGACTCTGTTTCTAATACACGTTTTTCATAAAGTCGAAGTAAAATTGTATCTGAATTACTCGATACAAGATAAGAACCTTATAAATACTTTTCCAAAGATAAAATACTTTTGTGAAAACGGAATTGTAATGAGTGAGTCGTTTTACTTACTTTGATCCAATTTCTAGCATTTTCCCTAGTTCGTTCAGAAATACGTGGTATCAAGTCGAGACTCGCCACTCTCGTCTACCCTAAATTTCTCGCATAATTATTAAATATCTCTTAGTCTGCCGTCCATGGGCACCTGAAACTGACTCCATATAAAATAAAGTAGGTCACCTCGATCACCGATACATGGCCACTCTTTATGACTTCGGTGGACCTCTGAAGGTTGTAGTGGCACCATACCAATTCACTGAAAAGCAAAAACCGCAGCACACTTGAGTATGGTTGTGTCACCGGAATATACCATTGACCCATACTTGTTGTAGATGACCTGGGCGGTAATAATCATTTATCATCAGAAAATTGAAGGTGGTAGAACCAGTGTAGTTCGACCGGGGAAGTACCATCGCCACACCTACTTCTAGCGTGAAGTATTTCTTGCGTTCCGATAGAAGGGTGTGGTTGCCGTCACACTTTCACATGAGGCGATCATCATAGTCCTCGGGAGTAGCAACGCATCTGTAATAGACTTCAGATGGAACCCATGTACTGTATGAAGACGATTACAGACCATGGGCGGCAGTGACCACTTACCATAAGGTAGACTGCATGCTCGATTGTTACTTCAGTTAGATAAAAAAAATAAAATTAGTCCTGATTAAAAACAATATCTCAGTCCATTTTTTATTCTAGAAATCGGGTTTTCTATTTCATATTAATATCTTGTTTATCGAGGTAATGGCTAGAAGTCTAAAGCAACTTTAAAAGAATATTCGCACAAAAAGTACTTGAGATTGCGCTAAAAATAATAAAAGGTATTCCAAAAATATCTATAACTAACTCTTACCCGCGGCTTCGCCCGCACGGTCAAAGGGAATTAACATTAGCATTTGATAGCGTGATTCAGAACTTGCAAATTAATTTTACTAACGCCATCTGTTAACAACGTCTGGAACTACTAAATATGTATCAACTAACAAAACATCGATAATAGCGCGGTAACGTCTACGGCTACGGCTACGTCACTCTCCGCCCTCCTATCTCCCAACATATAAACCATATCATATAATAGCTATGTGGCGACGTGAAAGAGGAACAAACACACTTTCATATTTATAATATTAGTATCTATAATTGGTACCTATCTAAAAATTTATGCATGCCGCTAGGTAAAGACGAATTTGCACGTGAAATACAGGTACTAATATCGACCTTCGCGAATATTGGCAATTATTACCCTAATGTATTACGCGTGATCGTCCGTTCACAAACATAACTAGTTACGTAAAAGAAACTAGTTTCCGTTTGTGCGACCGTGAACTGCAGTAGAGTTAAATTGCCCACATACTTGGGCTGTACCAGTTTTCATATTAATGTGGTTATGGTTCTTTTTATGTATAAAAATATTTCGCTTCATTTTTTTTTGCATCCAGTCCACCTAATCGTGAGTGGCCACTCACCACTGCGTGTGGCCCACGTTTGTAGTCAAACCCAAATAAGATTAGTCTTAACGTAGAATGGAAGTAGAATTTACCACCCATCAACTTATTTTTTTTGTCGGCGAAATATTGCGAACCCTACGAACTCTTTTCACCTATCTCTGGAAATTGACGACAAAAAAAATGGTCAAAACTAAATATTTTGCCGCCCCCCCAAAAAGTATCACCCGTGGCGGACGCCCCCCACACTACGCCACTGCTCTAGACTCACTCTATGATCAGCAGAAACTATCCACTATCTCTCAATCTAGTTGCTTATTTGCTTTAGCGTAATTTTAAAACTTTCGTTTCAGAAAAAATAACCGATATCTTCATATTCTTATCATTACATTGATTTTGTTCACAGGTTTGGAAGTACGCGCCTTCGTGCGCGATCCGTCGAAGCTGCCCGATGAGCTCAAGGAGAAGGTGGAAGTCTTCAAAGGCGATGTCCTTGAACCAGATTCCGTAACGAACGCGGTGGAAGGCACGGACGGCGTGGTGGTCGCCTTGGGAACTAGGAGTAACCTGGACCCCACGTCCGACATGTCTGAAGGCATGAAGCATATAGTGGATGCCATGAGGTCGAAGAACGTCAAGCCAGTGTCGGTTTGCATATCCGCGTTCTTGTTCTACGAGCCGGAGAAGCTGCCCCCGAGGTTCGTGGACATCACTATGGACCACAAGCGCATGCACCAGGAGTTGAGCGAAAGCGGGCTGAATTGGATCGCTGTCTGGCCACCACACATTTCAGGTAAGACCATGTTCGTAGGTCATATTAGTTTCGTCCCTGTAGTTCCGGGATTAGCAAAGGGCTACGGTATCTTCTGCCTGTCGTAAGAGGCGACTAAAAGGGGCTTCCGGGGTTGCGGGCGGCTAGAGTGGGAACTCGAACCGTTCGGTCAGGCGACCCTGGCAAGGACGGCGGTATGTGTGGTCGCATACCGTCATAAAGACCAGACGGAGCGGTGGGCCCAGCTGCCCATCTGTGAGGAGCGCGATGGTACAACGCGCTCAGAGCACCCCGGTTGCAATCCTTTGGAGATCCCGAAGTCCTCTTTGTAACACTGAGGACGGCCACCAGGAGGGTTTTAGTGTGGTAAAAATCTCACATAACCCTGCGTCGCTCCCGTGGCGTCGGGTACCTTTTGAAGGTTTCCCCCTCGAGGAAAAACGGCATAATAGTTCAGTCAGGCCATGATTGTTCTGTCGAAGACTTGTAAGAGACATATGCAAATGTGCATATAATCCGATGTCTACTCATTACTGTGGTAGACGTGATCAAAACGGACAGAGCTGCAGGAGCATAGCACATCCTAGTAGTACTATATATTTTTGTCGCTTTGCCTTTTAAAAAACTATACGCATATGGCACTCTGACTTGTGCATGAGGTTACTGAAGTCGTTATTTACGCCATATATACACAAATTGCAGAGATGTCTTCAACCTGATTGCATTAATTTATGTAGAAACCCGTTATATTTTTCAGACGAACCCAGCCGTGAAATCATAGTAGAGGTGAACCCAGAAAAGTCGCCAGGACGAGCCATCTCCAAATACGATCTGGGCAAGTTCCTCGTGGACAGCATCGACGAGCCCAAGTACTACAAGTCGGTTATCGGAATTTGTAATGTTCCCAAGTAAAGGGAATTGACTTGTCATTGTATAGACCGAGGTGAAGTTTCATTGGTCAAATTGTAATGACTTGCAAGAATGTTCACAAACACATACACTTTATATTCAGTTATTATTCGGGAGTGAAGTCCGAGTACCTATTTGTTTTTATTAAATTATCATATCGAATTAACTTTATATTTGTATGCTGTTAAATTTAGTAATATCAACGCGGGAAATTGAACTGTGACGTGAAATATACGAATTTGAGTTATATAAATATATACATAAAGTAAATCACACTAATATTAGAATGGTTTCATACATTAGATATAATTGTTAAAAATGTAAAAGACCATCTTTTTAATAATTATGTTTTTTGTCTCTTTTGTAACCTTGCATTTTACGAAATACAACAAAATTGCTTTCCTGCATTGATATAGTTGCGTTTATTTTTAATAACCAAAAATAGAGAGTATTTTATTATAATTGAGCTATGGATGATTGTTAAATTGCCTATTCATAATTTACACTTTTTTATTATACCAAATAACATACTACAATGAAATATTTTCAAGTGTATCTAATCTTTTAATTAAAAGATGCCTTACTAAAATTTATCACGCTCATTCTCGGTTCCATTTTTTTATTTCATTTAAAGTTTATTCTTAATTTTCTACAGAATGTATAAAGCATTAAAACTATCTGTCGTTATATAGTTTATATTAAATTTAATTGCAATAGGCTTATAACACTATATCACATACCATTTCTACTTCACTGAACCGATTACAATAATAGGCACCCATTTTTGAATAAAATTCGGTGTTGATTCGTGTTAACAGATTTTATTTGAATGTCCATAATATAAGGTGCATGTCTCGACTTTTTGTCAGCATATTTTTCTATAGTCGGTACCAAATACGATAAGATTTGCGCACATCTACATATCATCTTATCGTTTGTTTTGATTTAAGTAACATACATTACATTAGTCATTGGCTTAGCTCACTCATCTACGATGACGTACATACGTCTAGGCATCAATTAACTACATTGACGTTGTAAAGGTAGTTAATATAGTTATTGTATGTTAATTAGAGACAGTAGAGTCAAATATTCCACACCTTTTCAAGTTCACTGTTTTTAAAAAGGCCAATGAAATACACAGGTAATTCGTGCGTAATATACTTTTGTTAAGTATCCATTAAACATTTAAATGTTAATTTCGTTTGATTACAGTATTATGCTTTATTACTGGACTAATGTAGGTAGTGAAAATGTTTTAAGCAATAAAACGCTATATTTCTGTATTTTGGGTTTTACTTTTTACTATGTTTTGTAATCCATTGAACTTTTACTTTAATTATTGAGCTACATTGATAAGGCCCACGAATTACTCGCTTGGCGTTGTAAGCTTCAGCGTTGAGCGAATTACAGCAAATTTGCTACAACTTGCAGGGAACGTTGCCTTTAAAATCAGTTACATACATTTGTTCAACCTTGTGGCTTGGACGCTTGAAGTGAACGTTTCGTGACCACAAGGTGGTATTTCAACGCACCAAAACCGGACGATCTGCGTTAGTTCGCTTCAATCGGGATAGGAAGTCTGTGCCCGTGGTGTTAATGCTTATATTCGATGGAACACTCAAATGGCTGTGTGATGGCAATGAGCTTGGATAAGTGTCAGTATAACTCATTTCTGTATATGGGCTCCAGGGGTAATTGACTTTCACAAGTGTGGAGCTCAAGTCCGACAGCCAACCAGAACTCGTAAAAGATTCAATGGTCCACGAACTAAAAGTACTAGATAAGTCCGACGTTTTTTCGCAGCCCAAAGGACATATGCAATAACTCTCAGCGTCGAAGTCATCGATTTCCTTAAAACTGTATATTGTCATCGTGGTCTTGCTGAAAGTGTTCAGTAACGTGGAAGTGCCGTACGATGTCGAAGATTTCGGTATAATCGTCAGCGAGGATATGTCAGATCGGGACCACACGATGTCCACGTCACACGAAGTGTCCGTTATCCAGGATTCGGTTGTCCAAGGGGTCGTTATCATGCTGAGAGTGCCGTCTGTGGACCAGCTCGATGCGGATGGCTCGTCGGCCAGCGACGTGGTGGAATGCGCACTTGAGCTACATAGTTCCGGCGTGCTTTTCGACGATTTAGCTGGCTTCTCGGTGATCGTGGACAGTTCTGTCGCACTTCTGCAGTGTCGTTTAAATACGAAGGTTTTGCTCGTTGTGAAATGCGTCGGAACCATCTTACTCCATTTTAGATCAAGCTGTGTGTATTTTCGACATCTCTACGATGGGGTAGCAGTCTGTTGCGATGTCGTATAGCCACCTGTACTCCTGGACGGAGTCTACGAAGATCTGGAGAAAGTCGAATGGGTTCATTGTTCACGAGACGGCTACCACCATCCCTTCTTGTCAAAGGGTTAAAGACATATTTTTTCTTGTTTTATTCTTATATAGATTTCATGCAGCATCCATTGACTAGTAATTTTGGATTTGTTCTTGTTATAACATTGATAGTTTGACGTATGCGTAAAGAATATGTCATTTCGACTTTAATGTAATGTTATTTTCTAAACAACCATCCTCCTTTTTAGGATTATGTGCGATGTAAAAAAATTACCTCTGTGAGGAACATAGATTCACTTGTGCTGCAAGTAAATTTACGCGACTTTCGTTACAATTTGTATTTTCTGGGTTAATTAAGACTGGGTTAATTGAAAATGCTACGCGATAGGAGTTCTGAGCTGCGCGACGGAAGCCCGCAACCGTACAGAGTGCTAATTTGAAAGCGCCTTATTATTTTTGCCATCCTTCCGGCGAAACGCAACAATTTTCACGCTTGATAAAGGTGTGACGGTGGTACCTCTCCAATCGAACTATATACGTTTGTAATACGATCTTATAACATGTTACACTTATTTTTTTTTTTTTATATTGATCGTAAACAATTTATCGTCGCTTAAGTTTTAACACCGCGTAACTCATAAAATGCCCATTTTGAGTTAATGAAATAATGGTATCTCAAAATAATATAGAAACATGTTACTTTTTCAAATAACACATTATTTTAATATCAGTATATTAATATTTTAAACGCAATATATTATTTGGTAGTTATAGAATTAAAAATAACTATTTGAGACAGTTTGCTCTCCTAAAATTGCTAATTTTGAGATCCACGGTGTTAGAACTTAAGCGATGTTGTACCTTATGATCAGGGAAAGATCCTTTTTGATTCAGTTAATCACTCGCAGAGATCACTTGTAGGTACCTCGTAAATTTTCTTTGCTCCCTTTTTATGACATTTAATATAAGAACAATTCGTACACCATGAAAAATATTAAAGGAAAATACTTTAAACAGTTTCACAATCTCAGATTTTATTTTTTTGTTTTCATTAAAAACTCATTTGTTAAGTTCTACTCCTAAATATTTGCTATGTATTTCTGTACATATATACAGCTTTTACAATATTTACACAATTGTAACCTATTTAACAACTCTTCAACAGGTTTATTTTAATATAAAGATATAAAATTTTCAACAAACAGTATTTTTCTTACTTAAGGGGCTCTAAATAATTGTAAATATATTTGTTAAAATGATTATGTATTAAATTATTTCTTTTTTCTTTCTTCACATTTACCATTGTTAAATCATCCCCAAAGTTTCTTCAGGGAACTTTATTTTTATCTGACTGAAGTAGCAAACGAGCATCCAGACCAGGTGGTCTGCATGCTCAGGTGATGGTAAGTGGTCACTGCCGCCCATGGACATCTAACAACTTCATACAGAACATGGATTCCATCTGAAGTCAATCACAGATGCGTTGCTACTCCCGAGGACTATGATGGGCGCCTCATGTGAAAGTGTGCAGCAGCCACACACATCGAAACGCAAGAACTGCTTCACGCTAGAAATAGTGAACTAGTGTAGAACTCCTTTATTTATTAAATTTTGGTGACATTGAAGGTCATTATAATTTAGTGCTAGATGAAATTTACCTCACTCTTAAATGAAATTTATCTTCCTAAACTTACATTAGCCTATAGCTATAATGCTTTTTTGCCCTTTTGACCTATACCGTTTTATTTAAAACTGAAGTACACAGTATTACAGGTATACATAGTACTGCAGTAGTAAGTGATCACTCATGCTTGAGGGCTATAAG
Organism: Spicauda simplicius; assembly: GCA_949699795.1. Classification (NCBI taxonomy): domain Eukaryota; kingdom Metazoa; phylum Arthropoda; class Insecta; order Lepidoptera; family Hesperiidae; genus Spicauda; species Spicauda simplicius. Next base: position 17,043,448 of record OX453075.1, on the reverse strand, counting down.
CAACTTCATACACGACACGTTCTATCTAAATTAATCACAGACCACACTCTCGCAACACAGGAACTGCTTTGTAGTAGAGGTAGAGATAGGTGTGGCGGTGGTACCCTCGTTCGAACCACGGTAGTTCGACCATCTTGTAAAATATTTATTTTTTGGACCTATCTATAATCCAACATATTTTTGGCAGCAGCATCTCAAGCAGCTAACCAGCTGCTCTATTTACGCCAGCAGTTCCTTCTTCTGTTTCTCAGGTTTCCTCAACAAGTCAATGTCCAACAGCGTCTTGCCTAGTTCTCCGGTCCTGAAGGCCTTGATCAAGGTCCGCGCGGCCTCGGTGAGGTCCGGCACCTGCCTCACTGTGCCGTCGAAGTCCCGGGTCTTCCTTATTCGATTGAACTTCACTGCTGCTGCGATGAGTACCTGAAACCGAATACGTTCATGTTAGCCTGGTACTGTGGAATGGTTCGAAGGTTTACTTTTAGGTTTGAAATTATGAACGAGCTCGTTTGGAGACATTCATTGTTATTTGGTGGAGTTCTAACACTGCTTAACTCAAAAAAAGACCATTTTGAGTTAATGAAATAGGGGGGCGGAAGGTATCAGGACGTATATCAACATCAAAAACCCTGGATATAAAATTTGCAAAAAAACTGTAATAAATTCAGTAAAACAAGAGCAATTAGTAAGGTAGGATCGAAACCAAACTATATCTCACAAAGAAGGCAGGGGGTCTCTATTTTTAGACAAAGAAAAATGGATCTACACCATATGCGATCGAATTATGAATATGTAGATTTGCTTCTTGCACATCTATTTCAATTCACTCCAAAAATATTGAAAAAATTACTTACCCATATGATATAAGATAAATACTATGGCAGAATTGATACATTATTTTATGAGGTAATTGTGATAAGCGATTTTCTCATTATTTTCGTAGATATTTCGATCCAGGTACATGTATTATCATCATAAAAAAAAAAACATGCGTGCGTACAAAGTACACATGTCAGAAGTGAAACTTCTTTGGCGAACTAATTTATAAATCTTGTTTATATTTATACAAATCTAAAACTTTAAATTTCCAAGATTAAGAGGAAGGGAAAAAGGCGTGATACGACGTTCGCTCTGTCTCACTTTTTCTCTCAATCTTTCTCACTCACTTGCTCCCTACTCTCACTCCACGGCTAGTTGCTCATGCTACGTTCGCCCTGTCTTACTCTCTCTCAATCGGTCTCGATCTCTCTCTCTCTCTTTTCCGACACTTCCGTTGCATACCGGCGTGACGTTTCATCTGTAAAAATTTTACCCTCATGCGCCTAAAGAAGTTTCACTTCAAAAAGTAACAATAATATTACTTACTTTATTGATATCATCGCATGGTTCCTCCAAGCCCACATAGTCGACGTATTTGAACTTGGCGTGGCTGTTGAGCCAGTACAGCAGGTAGTCTGCTATGGCTTCCTCGCCCACCAGGTGGTCCAGCAGTGATGCACACAGTGCTAGCTTCAGTCCCATCTCCATGTCTGTTACTGAAGGTTCTAGGATTCCTGGGAGTTATAGTTATGTGTAAAACTTTATGAAAGCTAGAATTCATACCTTGAATTAGTATTTGTAAGAACCTATACAACAGACCAGACCCTACTGCAACCTGAGTATAGTCCAATGCTGGATTTATGTCATTTGCATTATACATAAGCAGTAGCTTTTACTAGTGTTTATGGATATCGTCGCTTAAGTTCTAACACCGTGTAACTCAAAAAATGTCCATTATGAGTTAATGAAATATTGGTATCTCAAAATAATATAGGAACTTGTTACACTTTCATAAAAAATATTATTTTTATATGAGTATAATAATATTTTAAAAGCAATAGATTATTTGGTAGTTGTAGAATAAAAAATAACTATTTGAGACAGTTTATTTGCTCTCCTGAAAAGTTGCTAGTTTTAAGATCCGTGGTGTTAGAACTTAAGCCACGATATATATTGTGAAGTTCAGTTTGATACAATAATAACTTATATTGGTTTATATGGATTTATAACTTATAACTGGTTATTATAACCAGTTTGATACAATACCAGAAAAAAGAGGCATGGCCAATGTAAGCAGTGCAGTGAGACAACAAATTCATTTCAATTGATTTCTAACCTGGAGTGTCAAACATAAATATCTCTGGATTGCTATTAATTCTCATCTTGGTCATCAGACTCCTGGTGACTCCAGCCACCGCGCCGACGGGCAGCGCATGTCCTATCCTCATGTTGTTGCTCCGTAACATATTTATGAGGGATGATTTACCCACATTTGGCACTCCAATAATCATCACATTGTAATCTTTTTCTTCACTTCTATTATATCTGTGAAATGATACAATAAAATGTCTTTATCAGAATCTGATGTCAATTGAGAAAGTCTGGTACAATATGAAGATGTATATCAATAAAAAATATATTAAAAAATGGATACTAACACACTAGAAATACAATATTATGTGCTTGTCATTTATAATTACTTTTTGATTCAAGAAATATCTTTTAAACAAAATTAGCTTACTTAAAGTGTTTGATCATTCAATGCCAGAAGTTATAATACTTATATATTTTTACTTCAATTCTTCAAATAATTGTATATTATTTTAATCCATTTAAAGTACAAAGTTTGTTATTGTTGTTTGTTTCATTTTAAGCAAAATTCTGATATTGTTTTATTACAATGTTCAGTGCACAAATAATCAAGAAAACACATGTAATGTTATTTGCTTGAACATGATGTGGTACTTTTGGGCAAACTTGTATGTATATAAATGTTACAAACCTTTTACAAATTGTACATACCTGTTAGAATTCTTAATAAGGTCCACCATGAGCGGTTTCAGGATTTTCAGACCTTTGCAGTGTTGGTCCTTGCAATTGGTGTACACAACATTGTCAACATTCTGCTCAGCTTTCAGTTGATCGGTCACTTTGGGCATTAACGGTTGTATCGTTAGGTCTTTCTTGTTTAGAACTAGTATGTGAGGTTTCGCGCCTGTTAGAGTTTTAGTAAATATAGGGTTCCGTCCTGTAAATGGTATTCTGGCGTCGTGAACTTCGATCACACAGTCCACGGAGTTCAGTTTCCGTTGCATTTGCTTCAGGCCTTTGTTCATATGCCCCGGAAACCATCTTAGCAGGTTCTTGCTCACGTACGGACATTTCTTGCGAAAGTTGTAAGCGGCAGCATCGAACTTTGCTGCCATGTTATTGTTTTGCTTTCGAGGTTATGTTGTTGTTCGTAGAATCACGTTACAAGAAACTGAACACATTAATAAATAATATAAAAGTAAACTTTTGAAGTGTTTATTATCGACAATAAAGAAAATTACGTAAATTAAAACGAAAAATAGGCCTATATTTTAGCTAATCCCAATGACATTTATGACATATAATTTGACAATGACAACAATCTGTTACCAGTGTTACCACTTACCTCTGCTGTGTGCTGTTACTGTCAGATCGCCTCAGCTCGGCTTACAACAATAATAGCGGGAATATTCAATCGTAATCATATTAGACAGTAATGTTTTTCTTATTTTTAAATAATCGACCACTGACAAAAATAACGTCAATCGTTTTCAGCGTCAATTGATTGTTATCAGAAGAAGAAATAAAATTGAATCAAATTAACAAAATGTCGCAAACATTTTTGCTAGAACCAGATATTATAGCAGCTACAGAAAATGTTATGCCAGATCTTAATAACGACTTGATACTCGCCAAAAATTTTCTAAAACAACAAAGTGGAGCGACTGGAGACTCGTTGTAAGCATTGCTGGGATAAAGTAGTCCATACTACTCTCATATATTGGTACTCTAGTAGTTGAAACTTCAGTAAATAGAAAATATCCAACATATACCTGCTATTTATTTATATACAGAACAACTGCGATAGCGTCTTTTAGAATTCGTGTACTTAGTCGCCATGTCTTATCGAGCAGCTGTACTTAGTTCTCTACTTTACTCTATTTTCAAGGTGGTAGATCCAGTGCAGTTCAACCGGGGAAGTAGGTACCTACCACCGCCACAGCTTTTTCTACAGTGAAGCATTTCATACGTTTCGATAGAAGGGTGTGGTTGCCGGCACACTTTCACATGAGGCGACCGTCTTAGTCCTCGGGAGTAGCAACGCATCTGTGATTGACTTCAGAAGGAATCCATGTTCTGTATGAAGTTAATTACAAATGTCCATGGGCGGCAGTGGCCACTTACCATCAGGTGGAATGCATGTTCGTTTGCTACTTCAGTCAGATAAAAAAAACTAATTTGCAAACTAGAACAGCTCGAACCATAAAAACAAATATGGCAACAATACTACCTTAGACCATCGAAAGCTGTGCGTTACTGCCGTCCCGCCCCCTGGCGACGCATTGCTATCCCTTAGATCTTAATAGAACCACGTATCGTAGTTGTGATCAGGGATGTTGCGGATGCAAATTTTTTCACATCCGCGGATGTGAATGCGGATGCGGATTTTTGAGAGCTCACATCCGCGGATGCGGATGTGGATGCAGATGCCTAAATCTATGCGGAAGCTCCGCATTTGCAGATGCGGATGCGAATATTACATACTCCTAAATTTTGAATAAAAACATATACCACACCTATTTCTGGCATGAAGCAGTTCTTGCGTTTCGACGGAAGGGTGTGGTTGCTGGTGCACTAATATATGAGGCGATCACAATAGTCCTCGGGACTAGTAACGCATTTGTGATTGACTTCAGATAAAACCCATGTTTTATTTGAAGTTGCTCTATTTGCAATAGCTGCTGCTGTCTGTAATAGATGTCATATAGATACTTTGATCAGGTAAAAAAATACGGATCTTCAAGATCTCATCTAAAAAAGGTACCTAGTTATTTTTTTCATTCTTCTTCAATGAAGTTAAAGTAATTATTGACATTTATATTACTGAAAATATTTTTCATAGAAGTATGTAAAGTTGGGATAGGAGCATTGCACTTAATAACTCTCTGATTCAGGGCGGTTACGCAGAAGTTCATACTAATCCCGCGCTACTAAATAATTGTCCGCTAGGTACACAGATGCTTGTTGGAGTGAATAAAAGTTTTAACAATCAAAATATCCATCTAAACAATAAGTCATCTACTGCAGAAGAAAACTCGTAACAAATTATTTACAAGAAACAAGTAAGGCACCACAACAAACGCGTCGGATCTCGTCACCAATTTTTTTTGCTAGCATTTGTTATTATCACATACGTACAGTACGCGTTCTTCGCCGGTTCCTCCCGATTCCTTTAGCACTTACATTCGTATCCGCATGAATATTCGCATTGATTACTTGCGGATACAGATGCGGATGCAGATGTCTAAATCTATGCGGAAGCTCCGCATTTGCGGATGCGAATATTCGCAACATCCCTGGTTGTGATTGGGATTGATTTGGGCTTTGGCCATTTAATCGATTACCTGATAATATGATTGCCCAGATACGACCATCTCGTGGATGTCGTGCAGAAGATCTTGACGCAAAAGCCGCCGGACGTGGTGGATAACTTTGAGCAGTACTCGTGGCAGCTGAAGCTGGAGAAATTCCGACCGAACTTCGACCTGTTGAACGATATCTACCTCACGCCGCCGCAACTGGCCGCCGTGCAGAGACTTGATGAAATGTTTCGGGTCTCGAATTTTTATTATACTATCCTATTCCCGCGGCTTTGCCCTCCTCGATCTCGTCGACCCTGTTAACGAGTATCTATGCCATATGTTAACGAAGGTCAGAAACTATCTGTCTTAATGCACCTTGCACGATTAAATTTTTTTGGATCAAATCTAAGTATTTCAATTTCTGTAAGGTTCTACTTTTCTGGTTTATAATTTTGCTAAATTCCGTTAAGCTGTATCCATAGGTAACCAGCAGAAGCAAAATAAGATTAAGTATAATATTTTCAAAATTCTGTGTAGCTGGTGGCCAGCAAATCGGAGAAGCTGGAAAACCTTGGCGAGGAGGAGCAGGAGCTTGATTTAGAAGAGGACTCGCTGAAGCCCCGAATTGCTGACTTAATCGAACATAACTCCTATTTTCACGAGGTTTCTTATTTTTAATCTTACTTTTAAAATCTTGGCCTATCATTGCTATGTAATGATGTCAAAAATTATGATTTTAGACTAGTATTATCGCGGAATTAATACATTATGATACTTAACGGGTACTCACGATATGCGGTTTATGAATTCTTATATCGTGGCCACGGTGACCGGTGCCTTGACCACGATCCATGCAACTGGGTCGAAATATCGGTAAAAAGAATTCTATAAGAATTCATAAACCGCATATCGTGATGTCAAAATTGTATTGAAAGTTTCGTAAAGCAAAAATAATTATGAATGAATCAACCACTCTTTAGGTTAGATCATCACGTATCACCTAATTGATGTAAGTACCTTAAATGCTTAGAAACAGTTACATGATTCGTTAGAAATCTGTAGAGCGCAGATTCCCAGATTATTTCCGTATATTTTACTCTTTAGGTTTTGTATACCTATATTTACCTATATTTTTTGGACCGGTACTTAACGATATGTATTTTTCAGGCTGGATATGGTCTGCCGCATAGCGAATGTTATGCTGTGTACATTTCGCTACAAATGCTAGCAATAAAAGAACCGGTTGCTACCGTTCGGTAAATTTCTATTTATTTGTTAATCTCCGTATATTCAAGTTACTCTATGTTTGTTAACATCGTAGAATGTTTGTGATATTTGATATTAAAATATTTTCATTGACATTATTAGACATGATGAAGGTTAGATGAGCAGTTAATAAATTCTTCTGTAGCATTTCTAATTTTGGACCTCTAATATTTTGCAGTAAATAGATAAAAAATCATCGAAACGGATGAATCATCCATTATAAATATATATCATCTATAAATATGTAAGGAATTAATAAATATTAAGAATTTTCAAATATTTTATCGCTTTTCTAGATTTTTTGGTAAGATTTTCGGAACAAAGGCGAATTATTATGTGGCGGAGACTGATCTTACTATAGAGGAATTGGATCGAAGAGTTCGGGTGAGATATTTACTCTCGTGCATCTATAAATTTACATTTCATGAGAGCTTAATTAAAATGTAATTGTTATTTAGGAGTTTGACATGAAGGACATGCCTGGTGAAGGCGAGGGTATCGAAGAGGCGCGAGTTCAAGAAATGGAAGAAGAAAAGGAACTGGGTAAGAAATAAGGACATAATTTAAGAGTAATGTGTCAAATAGGCTTAACTTGGCCATTTATTGCGTTAATAACTTATTTTATCAGAAAAAAATCTTTTTTTGTGTGTATAAAGTGGGCGAGGGGGAAGGCAAAGAGGAGAAGCCTAAGGAGCCCGTGCCACCAAAGCTGCCCCCGGAGCCAGTGTCCACGTGGCAGCCCCCGGCACCCATCCCCGTCGAGAGGCCTGGCCAGGGTGTTAATAAGAAGGTAATAGCCTCTAACAAACGCCATATTTCAAATATCTGTCAATGAACTTTTCAACGTAATTGTCAGCATTGGCAGATCCAGGGTATTCGTTTGTTGTTTCATCCGACCGACGATAGGTTTTCAAGGAATTTGATGGAAAAAATCAGGTCTTCCGAAAAAGAGGATACTGTGATTTAGATGGGGAGAGGGTAAGATCCGTCCATCACAACCTATTTTAAGGCGACGGATGAATTTTTGTTCTGGCATTTAAAAATGCGCGGTTGATACTTCATAGACCGCCCCCTCCCCGGCCAGGATCTGTCTGAAAAGTAGTGTCCGACCGGAGGTCGATTTTTGGCTGAAGCCGATTTTTTATGCCGAAGGCGGCCGAAGCCGGAGCTTTGGTAGGTCAATATTGAATACTGAATAGAAATAAACAAAATCACATTTCAGAGTTTGATAATAATTTTTTGCTCATTTAGTTACGACCATTTTTGTAATATCTTAGTAATTTTTTAGGTGTTTTGGGTGTGCAATTCGCCAGGCGATCAATGGATATGTTTGCCAGACGTCACCCCGGATCAGATCCGAGTAGCCAGGCTCACTGTTCACTGCATGACTGGAGATTTAAATGCTGAGGTAAATGCCAAACTAATCTAGTATGACAACCCGCGTGGCGGAGCGGTTACCATACCGGTCGACGCGCAATGGATCTGAATGATGATTTTAGATTCATTTTCTGGGTGTTTGTGTATTCGTCTTGTGTCTCCATGGTCCCCACGACACAGGAGAAAATCCTAGTGTGGGCTATGAGTGTAGAAAGCGTGTGTTTTTTTAAGTCTTGGCATCATAGACAGGTCAGTATAGCAGTAAAGGTTTACTAAGATTGTTAAAATTAATTTAGAAACTTCATCCATCCATCAGCCTTTTGATGTCCACAGCTGGACGTAGGCCTCCCCTAAATGGCGCCACTCTAACAGGTCTTGTGCCCCCTGAATCCAACCGTTTCCCGGTTATGTAAGAAATAGATACATCCATAGATCTCTTACATAGATCCATACATCTCTTTAGATACTTAAGTCCGCTTAATTAAAATTTCTCAGATTGCACTTAATATAGCACACAACATTGTAATGATGAACTATAAGATTTGTAACTTTGCTTCACAAATAGTTTTTACACAATTTTGCTCAAGCACGCACTAATAATTCATAACTACTGGTAAATCATCATGGCAATTGGATTCGCTAACTGACTTCTGCAGGTGTTAACATTCCCGCCGTTCGCCGGCACGGAGAGGAACTACCTGCGCGCCCAGCTCGCACGCATCGCGGCCTCTACTTCCATATCACCGCAGGGTTTCTACACGTATGGGTCTGGTGAAGAGGAGGAGGATATTGACTTGGAAGAGGGCGCTGGTGAGCATAACAACCTTTGGTCGTTTACTTCACGGAATCCTTGAATAATTTCATACGCATGATCACTGGCGGAACCAGGAATATTGATGTTGCTTGACGCAGTTAAGTCACATTTTGAGGACAAAGCAAAAGACTTTTACTTTACCCGAAACCAATACATAAATCATTTTACTTTGCATCAATATCATTTCTCATTTCAAAAACCATTTTCCAGGTGATATGGCCTTCAATCCAAATCCCTTTTACCAAGGACATGCGTTAAAAGACCTCGTGGATCCAAACCTGACGTACTGGGTGCATCATGGACGGTATATTCTGAAGCAAGGTCGGACCCTCTGGTGGAACCCTAACGCCGAAATGGTAATCTTAAATATTTTAATAAAAGAGAACGGTTCGCTATTTTAGACTAAGAATGAAATATCTATTTTAGTCATAGTAAAATGTTTTATTTTCGATCTATTTAAATTAAAATTACTCAGAAAGTTAACCAAGTGTTCGTAAACATTTTTCGGTTTCAAAATCGGAGTTTTGACAATTCGACGAAAATATTTTATTGTCACCTAGTGTCGCGGGGCGTGCGTGCCGTGCGCCCCACGTGCGTTGTCGTGAGTGCGCAGGCGCGTCCGTCGGCTAAAGCGAGTCCTCACCGACGGCTCTTACCGCGACGGAGGGGTGCGGGCGTGATGTAGATACGGACGGACTTTCGCTCGTCCGGCGCCGGAAGCCCGCTCGTGTGTGTACTTCGCGTCGGGGAGTTGCGCCGTTCTCTTCCTGCGTCGATGTAGAGGGTGCGGGGGGTAGGTGCGGGGGGAGGAGACGTTTTTAAAAGAAACAAGAATGACGTTATCTGTTTAAGCCGTAGTGGACCAGCCAAAGCCTAGCCCTAATCCCCCTTGCCTAGCCCTAATATCCTTCGCTCTTCTGTCGCGGAGAATCTTCTTTCTTCCTGCTGCAGAAGGTCCTTCCGTCCTGCAGAGTTTCCAGTCTTCAATCTTCAGTCTTGAGTCTTCAGAGTCTTCTTTCTTCTTCGGAGTCTTCTTTCTTCTTTTTCTTCTTGGTATTGCTTCTCTCTGGAGGCCATGTTCGCAGCTAAAAACCCGCCTGGTCCGCTGCCCTTCGGCATTACCTTAAAGAGAGCCGCACGGCTCTAAGCCCCTATTGCCCAATATTTCGATCTAATTTTCACTTTGGCTGACCCATGTCCGGCTAAATCTTTATTGTTTCCCAAAGTCTTACATTCATGTGTCATACATCAATAGATTCGTCTTAAAAAGATCTACAAAGTCATACAATTCTTATTCTTATATCTAGAAGGACAAAAAAGTTATTCATAAAAAACATCGTAAAAACATAGCAATTTTGTCTTATCCTACACTTATTTTCCTTAATAAATCCTAAGCTCTAAACCTTATCCTTATCTATTGTACATAAAAATGTAGAGGAATTCTTAACCTATCGATCTACACTAATTATAACAATACAACTTAATTAGAACTATCAAAAATTATAACAAACATATGATTTACATAATACTTCCATACAATTTTCTTAAACCTATTCTCTATCTCTATTTACATCTTGCATCTCTTTCATATCGTGTTATAATCATAGCTTACGTCTATTGTGATCCTATCGTAATGAATACTTCAAAAACATTTCTCTTAACATAATTCGTAAAGGTTATTCGTAATACAATCTTATTCTTATCGTACATAAGGGAACTTAATCTAATTAGATGAGTCGCCGACATCCTCCCCCTCGTGCGTAGCGCCAACTCCTGACCCGGCGACTCCGTGCTGCTGGCCCGATGCGATGACTGCCTCCCCGCAGTCTGGCTCGCTGTCCGCCGACCCGCTGCTCGGCTCGACGGCTGCTCGCTCCTCGTCGCGTTGCGCCGGAACCAGTAGCACCACCTTGGAGCTGGGACGTTTCAGGACGCCCCCTGCCGTGCGCACCTCCAGCACTCTGGTGCGCCCGTCGGGTCCAGGATAGGTTCGGACCACCTCACCCCTTGGCCAGACTCCTCGCGGCAGCGTGGCGTCCACTATGAGGACCGTATCCCCACACTGCAGGTCTCTCTTGGCAGCTCTTGCGTCGACTCTTCTCGGGATCAGAGTAGGAAGGTACTCTTTCACCCATCTGCTCCAGAAGTGGTCGGCTAGTCGCTGCGCCGTCTTCCATGTCCGCTGGCCGGTGAGATCTTCGTCGGTGAATATTCCCAATCTTGTGCCACAGGACCTCCCAATGAGGAAATGATTGGGAGTGAGGGCCCCTTCTTCCGTATCTTCGTCGGCTTCGATGAGAGGTCTTGAATTTACCAGGTGCTCCGCTTCCAACAGCAGAGTGTGCAGGACTTCTTCTTTGGGGTGTCGCTCCTTGAGGGTGACTGCCAGGGCCGTTTTGACTGACCGGACCAGGCGTTCCCACGCACCCCCCATGTTCGGAGCCCCAGGTGGTATGAACTTCCACCTGATGCTCATCTTCTCCGCCGTGGTGACCATCTCTTCCTTGTTGAGGTCGGCGAGGGCTTCTTGCAACTCCTTGTTGGCCCCCACGAAGTTGGTGCCGTTGTCGCTGAAGATCGTCTTCGGCATCCCTCTTCTCGCCGCCATCCTTCTGAGCGCTAGGATCATGGAGTCCGTTGACAGTGATGCTGCTACTTCTACGTGGACCGCCCTTGTCGTGAGGCACGTGAATAAAGCGCCCCACCTCTTCTCATGGCGCCTGCCGACTGTGACGCTCATGGGCCCGAAGTAGTCCACCGCGGTGCATGTGAACGGCGGTTCTCCGTGTTGCAGCCGTTCCAGCGGGAGGTTCCCCACCGGCTGAAGCTGCGGCGTCCCTCGGTACACTCTGCACCACTGACACCGATGAACCATCGACTTCACCGCAGATCGTAGTCCCAGGATCCAGAAGCGCTGCCTTAACTCGTTGATCACCGTCGCGTGGTTACCGTGGTTGAACTTCTCGTGGTAATACGCGATGAGCAGCCTGGTGACGTGATGCTTGCTATCCAGCACCACGGGTCTCTTATCTTGCCGAGTGTGTACAGCTGCGTCGATTCTTCCTCGGAGACGTAGTATGCCATCTTCCATAACGACGTCTAACTTCTTAAGCTTGCTATTCTTCTCGAATGGCCTTTCCTTCTTGACGCAGCGTACTTCTTCTTGGAAGCTCTCTTCTTGGCTTCTCCGTATGAGGATTCTTTCGGCTTCTCTTATATGTCCGGGTTCGAGGGGAATGAATCTTCTTTCTTGGGTCTCTTTGTTCACGGGCTTCGTCTTCATCTTGTTCTTCTTCTTGATCTTTCTCCATGTAGGATCTTGACGCTCGGACTTGCGGGACACGTTGACCACTTGCTTCCTTCTTCGGCACAGGTCGATGAACTGCAACACCCTCGCGGTCGCCCTCACCAGTCGAGTCCACTTGGAGAACTTGACCGGGTTTGGAGTTGGATGCCGGTCGACGGGCTTCGTTGCCCCCACAGTCGCTCGTTCCTTCTCCTCTCCCGTGGGCTCCGCCTTGAAGGTGCGCGGCTGCGGCCAATCTTCCTCGTCGAGTGCCAGGAACGCAGGTCCGTTGAACCACCGGTGTCCGCTCTCGAAGTCCTTGGGCACACCCCTCGTTGCGTCGTCAGCTGGGTTCTGGGCCGTTGGCACCCAGCGCCACTCTTGCGGCTTCGTCGTGTCCTCGATCTCTGCCAACCTGTGTGCAACAAAAGGCTTGAAAGTTCTTGGGTCTGACTTGATCCAGGATAGTACCGTGCTGGAGTCGCTCCAATATGTCTTCCTTGTGATGGCGATGTCCAGCTCCTCTTCAATCGATCGCGCCATCCTGGATCCCAGCAACGCAGCTTGCAGCTCCAATCTTGGGATGGACACCGGCTTCAATGGTGTGACCCTCGCCTTTCCTGCTAGGAGCACCACCCGATGACCACCTTCCTCGTTGCGTTGCCTCAAGTAGATCGCGCAGGCATATGCTTCTTCACTCGCGTCGACGAACACGTGAAGCTCCCCCTCGGTGTTGGACTGCGCGACGCACCTTGGCACCTGAAGATCTTTCAGCAACTGCAGGTCGTCCAAGTAGTCTTCCCAAATCTTGTTGTCCTCCGCCGTGATGTGGTCGTCCCATCCGACACCGCTCCTCCAGATGCTTTGGATAAGCTTCTTCCCTTGGATGAGCACCGGCGTTGCTAGCCCCAGTGGGTCGAATGTTGACATCACGGCGCTTGTGACTTCTCTCTTGGTGGGAATCCTCTTCCTCTCGACGACCTCTTCTTCCACGTTGCGAAGACACGTCCTGAACCCTATCTTGTCGCCCCCAGTGAACCACCGTAGACCCAATGTCTTTTCTTCTTTAGTTCCTAATTCAATCTCTTCGTTGTTCCCCTCTGGAGTGAGCTTCCTTAATACCTCTTCATGATTTGATGCCCAACCCCTTAACTCGAACCCGGCCTTCCTATGGATCAGATCCACTTCGCTGGCTATCTTGACCGCTTCTTCTTCCGTCCCGAAGCTGTGCAGGTAATCGTCCATGTAGTGATTGCGTTCAATCGCTCTTGCTGCTTCGGGGTATTCTTCCTTATGTTCGGTCGCATTCTTATTCTTCACGAAGATAGCAGCACTCGGAGAACACGCGGCGCCGAAGATCACTGAAGTCATCCTATATTCCTTCGGCGTCCCACTCCGCTGGCTTCCTCTCCATAGAAACCGAAGACTGTCTCGATCCTCTTCCCTTATCTTCACTTGAAGAAACATTTCTTTGATGTCAGCTACCACAGCAATAGGCTTCTGACGGAACCGCAGTAGTACTCCAAATAACGACTGCAGCAGATCTGGTCCCGGCAGCAGCTCGTCGTTGAGGCTCCTTCCTTGATACCTCGCGGCAGCATCGAACACCAATCTTATCTTCTTTTTGGTAGGGTGCGTGACGGCGAAGTGAGGCAGGTACCATTTCTTCTCCGATGTGGACTCATGTTGAACTTCCTCGGCGTATCCACTGTTGAGAAGATTCTTCACTTGACATTCATATTCCTGCTTAAGTGCCGCATCCCTATCCAACTTCTTCTCAATATTCTTCAATCGGTTTTCGGCTTGTCCATAATTGTCCGGCATTCTTCCATTTTCATTCTTCCATAATAAGCCGGTCTCGAAGCGCCCATTGTCCAACCTCTTCGTAGTCTTCTCCAATATTGCCAGAGCCCTTTCTTCAATGTCCGTGGTCGGTCGACGTGGCTGAATCCCCAACGACTCCACGGCGAAGTGGTCCTTGATGACCCGTTCCAATTCTTCTTCTTTTGAAGTCACATGTGCGCAGGTTGCGAAGTTCACAGGCCTCGATGCTGCTCCATCGGACCCATGTAGCACCCACCCTAGGTAGGTCAGCGATGCTACGGGTTGACCCCGCTTCCCCTTGCGCGTGGCTCTGGACACGATGAGCTCCCAGTTGTCTTGTCCAATCAGTAGCTTGGGTGACTCCTCTTCGTAGTACAACTGGTCAGCCATCGACTTGAGGTGAGCGCATTCTTCGATCCTCTTCTTATCCAGCCTCTGAGGCGTCAGGCATATGTCATCTATCGTACGCGCCCCAGAGATGGTCCTCTTCTTTGCCTGGTGCATCCCTTTAATCTTCATGTTCAATTTCATGGAGTCTTCCTTGGTGATGGTTCTTCCTCCAACGGTTTCTAGGGTGAGCGCCTCCATGGGTCCCTTGAGTCCAATTCGCCGCGCGACCGCCGCGTCGAGCAGCGTGACCGTCGAACCCTCGTCCAGCAGCGCCAGCACCTTGGCAGCCCCCCTTGGCCCGTACAACTCGACTGGAACCATCTTCAGATACGCCCTTCCTGTCCTTGCCGCATTCACCGGGAGCATCACGTTGTTGGCAACTTCTTTCTTCTCTTCGCGCTTCGGGCTGGGCCCCCGTTGCTCGTGAAGCACGAAGTGGTGCCACCGGTTGCACATCTTGCAGGGAGGACGCCGACATGTCTCCTTCTGATGCCGCCCTTGCAGACACCTGTAACACATCCGTGACTTCTTAGCGACGTCCCACCTTTCTCTTACCGGTAGTTGCAAAAACTTGCGGCACTCGTGGAGGTGATGCTCGTTCTGGCAATGTGGACAGGAGGTCTTCCGTTCTTCTTCGACCCGATCAGACGTGGTGTGTGCGAATTGACGCCGGGGAGGCTGCCTCTGGTGCACAGTCTCCTGCGTTGCGTAGGGTCCACACCGGTCCGCTTCCCTGTTGAGGAACTTCATCATTAGCACCAGGTCCGGATCTTCCTCTTCCTTGTCGGCGGCATAGTCGTACCACCGATAGCGCAGCACCGCCGGCATCTTGTCCACGATGGTCTTCACCATCTCCGGCGAGTGTAGGTACTGCGGTCTTCGAAGCCCCCGAATTGTCGCGACAGTGTTGTTCACCCGGCTGGCAAACACGCAGACGTCGCGCGCACCTTCCGTGATGCGTGGCAGGTTCTTCACCTTCTCCAACTCCATCAGGATCAGGGCTTCAGGTCTTCCGAATCTTCGACGAAGAGCTTCCAATATCTCCTCTGGTGGGCACTCCGAATACAGGAGACTCTTCACCGCCTCCCGTGCCGCACCCTTGATGGACCGCCGCAGCCGCGCCATGTTGAGAGCATCTGTAAACATAGGCGCAGTATCTTCATATACAGTTCTGAAGGCGATCCACTCTTCGCTCCTCCCGTCGAAGTCCGGCAACTCGTGCACGTAGCTCGGCGCACTCCTTGGCGCCGCGCTGATTGCCTTGATGATGGCCTCCGCTAAATCCTTGGTCCCGTTCGTTGAAGGTTCCTCTTGATCCTCTGGCTTGACGGCGGCAATTGGAGGTTGGATGGCGCGCCCCTCCTTGGACGTGCCTGACTGGTGCCCCTCCTTGGGCACCTCCCCCCGACGTACCTCTTCGGACATCCGACCGACCGTCGACTGCACCCATGTCTGGACATTGGTGTCCCATGCGGGATTCTCTTCTTCAACTTCGGACTCTTCATCTTCCACCTGGGCCAACTCCCATTGGGCCCGGGCGAGTTCCGCTGCTGCCTTCGCTTCGTCTAGTTGTCGGCGCGCCAATTCCAGCTTGGCTTCCCGTTCCCGACGTCCCGTGGACACGACGGAGCGAGTCTTCTTCTTTGCTGCAGGTGCTGCCGTTGCAGCAGCTGGAGCAGCAGGAGCAGCAACTTCCGTCTCTGTAGTAACTCTTGACTCGTACGTAGTTAGCGTTCCCTCTGTAGTTGTGCCCGAGGTTCCCGACGTTCCCGAAGAGTCAGTTGTCCCTTGTGCTTCTTCTTCAGCACGGGGCGCAGTCGACTGGTTCGGCGGCGAGGTACCCCTCTGGCTCCTGGTGACAGGCATGACGACGTCAGTAACCCGATGTCTCGACGAAATACACGTAGATCCGGCTCGAAGGACCAGCAGATGTCGCGGGGCGTGCGTGCCGTGCGCCCCACGTGCGTTGTCGTGAGTGCGCAGGCGCGTCCGTCGGCTAAAGCGAGTCCTCACCGACGGCTCTTACCGCGACGGAGGGGTGCGGGCGTGATGTAGATACGGACGGACTTTCGCTCGTCCGGCGCCGGAAGCCCGCTCGTGTGTGTACTTCGCGTCGGGGAGTTGCGCCGTTCTCTTCCTGCGTCGATGTAGAGGGTGCGGGGGGTAGGTGCGGGGGGAGGAGACGTTTTTAAAAGAAACAAGAATGACGTTATCTGTTTAAGCCGTAGTGGACCAGCCAAAGCCTAGCCCTAATCCCCCTTGCCTAGCCCTAATATCCTTCGCTCTTCTGTCGCGGAGAATCTTCTTTCTTCCTGCTGCAGAAGGTCCTTCCGTCCTGCAGAGTTTCCAGTCTTCAATCTTCAGTCTTGAGTCTTCAGAGTCTTCTTTCTTCTTCGGAGTCTTCTTTCTTCTTTTCCTTCTTGGTATTGCTTCTCTCTGGAGGCCATGTTCGCAGCTAAAAACCCGCCTGGTCCGCTGCCCTTCGGCATTACCTTAAAGAGAGCCGCACGGCTCTAAGCCCCTATTGCCCAATATTTCGATCTAATTTTCACTTTGGCTGACCCATGTCCGGCTAAATCTTTATTGTTTCCCAAAGTCTTACATTCATGTGTCATACATCAATAGATTCGTCTTAAAAAGATCTACAAAGTCATACAATTCTTATTCTTATATCTAGAAGGACAAAAAAGTTATTCATAAAAAACATCGTAAAAACATAGCAATTTTGTCTTATCCTACACTTATTTTCCTTAATAAATCCTAAGCTCTAAACCTTATCCTTATCTATTGTACATAAAAATGTAGAGGAATTCTTAACCTATCGATCTACACTAATTATAACAATACAACTTAATTAGAACTATCAAAAATTATAACAAACATATGATTTACATAATACTTCCATACAATTTTCTTAAACCTATTCTCTATCTCTATTTACATCTTGCATCTCTTTCATATCGTGTTATAATCATAGCTTACGTCTATTGTGATCCTATCGTAATGAATACTTCAAAAACATTTCTCTTAACATAATTCGTAAAGGTTATTCGTAATACAATCTTATTCTTATCGTACATAAGGGAACTTAATCTAATTAGATGAGTCGCCGACACCTAGTTTTATAAGTTTTTTTTAGGTTTTTGCCACAACTTACAAAGGAAATTATTCCTTTAACCCCACAAAAGAATCCCCATCAGAATAATATTCAGAGGTACATACCAGAGATTCTACTCCATTGAGAGGCGGAGTTACGAACAGAAATCTGCTGCTTACAGCTGCATTGCATTCAACAACCTTTGACAATCTAATGCTCTACGTAGAACATAGGCCTCAAATTTGGGCCTTTCTAACCCATCCTGGGCAAATCGGATCTAGTATTTTATCAGCCATCCTCTTCAGACTATCAGTCCACCTGATCGGAGAGGCGTCCTGTAGCACTACTACCTCTCAATTGATAGGAGGAGGGCGTAGAAGAGGAGGAGGACGAAGGGCCGCCGCCAATAGAGCCGGAGGTGGGGTTGCCCCTGTTCACGTCGCTGTCGGAGGACGGGCGCGTGGAGGGCCTGCCCGCGTGGACGCCGCGCGTCAGCTCGACCCTCGCGCCGGACCGCGCCGTGGCGGTACTGCGCAGCAACATCTGGCCTGGTGCTGTCGCGTATGCTAACAGTGGGAAGTTAGTAAAGGAATTCATAGACCACTTTTCATAAAGCAGACATCTTCTTCTTATTAATACGTGAAGCAAAAATTTGTGATTTTAAGATACTTGCCGCAAGCGGGGGATAATGAAATTACGCACGGTTATAGCTGATGTAGGGAAGCATTGCGCAATGCTAATATTTTTTTAAATAATGCATAAACATACAGAAAATTGCATTGCATTGGACACAAACACATATTAAACGAAACAGAACATTCAATGTCTTACTATGAAAACACATAACGTCAAAAATGACAGATGTCTTTGTCAAAATACCCGCTATTGCTTTTAAATGCAGCTTATCTAATTAAACCTCTTTTTACGTTTAACGGGTGCGTTCAAAATAACTTGAAAATTATTACAATTTATTTAAATTACAGAAATATTGGTAATACTTTGGACGATATGAAGTTTAGTTTTTTAATTTAAATTACGGTCGAATATCGACCGTTGCGACCGGTGACTAGTTAAATTAAAACAACTATAAATTATACAAAAAAGTGAATGCTTTTGATATCAAATGAACAGTCATATTTTTAAACGGGCTCTTCCAGGATTATGATTTCGTATAAGTAATGGTAAGCATGTCCACCAATACGCACTAGGCCAGCGCGGTGGACTATGGTGTAAAACTACCTCATTCTGAGAGAAGACCCGTGCCTAGCAGTGGGACAATAATGGGTTGCACCTCCATAAGTAATGGGGCGTGTGTTGAAGCAGTCAGTGTCTCTGTAATTTTACAACCAAAAAAGGACGTCTAATTTAAAAATCCTGCCCATCCCTTAAAGGTGCCTCCCGGAAGTGACAAATGAGTTGCAGTTTTTCCTAAAAAAAAAAATCCGATTATATAATGCAATAAATGAGTTTGCGTACCCTAAAATGTGTCGCCCGGGACAGTGGCTCCCTCTGCCCCCAACGCTACGGAACTGCTTTTATGGACTTAGAATCTTAATAAATCATGTGTAATCCCTTAATATGGGTTTTGTATTTAATAATTTCACCTGTAGATTAATTTCATGATGAATTTTACTATTAAAAATTCAAACTCGTAACATTTAGCTTTTAAGAAGAGTCGTTGTGTATATAAAAATTCAAATCATAATTCTTTAGAAAATCCGAAAACCTGTATATGGGTTGGGGATTGAAGTATCAGCCACCAAACTTCTCGCCGCTCCAGCTGCCGCGGCCGCAGGACGAGTACCCCGTGGGCCCCGAGGTCATGGAGATGGCTGACCCCACCTTCGCTGACGAAGAGGTGACTATATTCTATACATTTTCATGCTTTATAAAATGTTTTTTTTTTGTATCCACTAAAAACCATTACATGATGTTTCAAGTGTTGATCCTAACGCAGAATTTGTATATTTGTTTCTATTTGATCTCTTGACTTCTAACGTAGTTTTTAGAAATTAATTTATAATCACAATCTGGTAGGTCTAATAGGCCACTACTACTTGGCCTGGCCTGGCCTTAAGGATGATAGTAGTTGAGGAATGTGAGTTGTCTCCCCCTGGGTCACAATTGAAGGCCCCAATTCTACCTATTGTGTAATTGTCTTAACAAAGTAGCTTGTTGAAATAGGCATACCGCATCGCTCACCTCCCACCGCCGCCGCCTCCGGAATTGCCTGGAGAGGGAGAGGGCCTCGAGGAAGAGGAGGAGGATGAAGACTAAACTTGACATTGCTGTAGGTACCGGAAACACCATATGGTGATATTAAAATAGGATGGTCAGACTCGGAAACATATCTGAAGCACTATCTTAATGCGGGTACATATTTGCGAAATGTAACATGAAAGGAGAATTTCATAAGTGTGGACGCAGGGCGCGCACGAACCGAGCGTGTACGTGCTCATTGTTTCCGGCATGCGCGCAGCGAACATAGCTCCATCTGTCGAGAACGCGCAGAGAGAAGTATTTTCTTTCATGGTTTGCGCGCGTTCCGCAAGAAACGTAAGTAAGTAACGTAAAGATGCACACTAGAGATGACGAATATAACCATCAACCAATAAATTTAACTAATAATTTAAAACAACCATGTTATTCGTTAAGCAATATTATAAATATTCAATAAAAATATCAACTTAATAATTTTAACACTATGTAAGTACTGCATTAAGATTTCGACTGTAACTCGTAAGTTATAGGGAACATTTTCCAACTCGCGTCGTACGTCGCTTATGGCCTGCTGACCCTGAGTCCGTTGACGTTAGCCATAGAAAATAGTCACTTACCGCATTCAATTCTATGTTCTATTGCACTAAAAATACAGTACAATATTGATGTTTACGTAATAATTATTGTTTATGATATTTTTATTCATTTAATGATAAATAGACGATAATTTTAACATTTTAATTTTTTATTGGCATACTGTAATCTGTATCTTAAGTTACATCAATTAACAAAATATTCAGCTTGAGCAAAACTCGTACCTACTTTAATAAAAATATCAACTAATATTTTCAACCAATAAAAATATCGATAAAAATATTTATCATTTAACAGTTAACCAATAAATATTTTAACTATTATTGCCATCTCTAATGCACACCGTCTACACTGACGCTCCGTGCACACAGCGCGCCCCTTTGTGTTCGACAAATGGTGGATCGCGCGCGCACGAGTTGTAATGTTCTGTTCGTGTTCGTGCGCGTATTGAGCACGGTTCGTGCGCGCAAGTCGTCCACACAATGTGGACGACAAATTCTTTCATTACTTGTTATATTGCATGTTACATTTCGCAAATGTGTGCAAACGCGGAACTTCTAAAATACACGCATGTAAAATAATTGGCTAATTATTATTGGTAATAACTTAAATAATGATGCGTAATTTAGTACCGACATGAGGTATGCATTCATGTATTAATTCCATTGATGTATTATTGTGTTATATTATTAATGATATCTTTTGTTTTACTCTTTCTAATAAAAATTAATTTAGAACTACAACACTATTATTTATATTAACCTATTTTTCTTGCAACTTACATTGACTTATACAATTTGGTTGTTCTTTCATAAATTTAAACGCATGCAAGGCCATGGAGTTAATATTATAATTAATAAAATAATAAAAAATGATTCTATCACATTTATTTCAACAAAAATGTACAACAATAATATCAATGTTTATATTATGTTAATATTAAGCTAATAAATTTACGCTACGAGATGCGAAACATTTATAAGCAGAGTATTATTATTCATAGAATATTATATGTAACTTTGATTTTAAATCTGGAATCAGTTAATACGCTTTTCCTGTCAAGTCAGCATCAAAAATAGGGGTAAAGTTACATTAATTCGCACCTTGCTAAAATTGCTGATGAATAATTTTTGTCTCAACTATAAAAATAGTTGAGACAAAAATTACAAAACTTACCGTTTAGCTGGAAAACTCAAAAAACCGATTTTTGCAACATTTGACATTTGATTTTTTTTCCACACTTCAGATTGATGTGAATAATAGACAAATTGTGTATAATAATTCTATTATAACATTCCTCCCAACATTCATGCCAATTTTTAGCAAGGTGCGAATTAATGTAACCTTCAATGTCTATTTTGACCGGACTATTTAGGCCTCTAGACGAAAAGACATTATTTTAAAAGAAAAAAATAATATCCATACATATAACATGGCTCGGTAGTGAGCACTCTGACTTTGGAATAACATTAACAAATGTAACGATTACTCAAAATACAAGGTGGTAGAACCAGTGTAGTTCGACCGGGGAAGTACCACCGCCACACTTATTTCTAACGTGAAACATTTCTTGCGTTTCGATAGAAGAGTATGGTTGCCGGCAGACTTTCACATGAGGCGACCATCATAGTCCTCGGGAGTAGCAACGCATCTGTGATTGACTTCAGATGGAACCCATGTTCTGTATGAAGTTGATTACAGATGTCCATGGGCGGCAGTGACCACTTACCATCAGATGGACTGCATGCTCGTTTGCTACTTCAGTCAAATAAAAAAACTAATAGGGGACATAGATAAATCTACCAATAGTGTTTGTCCAACGGATTTATCCCCTGACATTGCAGTTTAGCCGTGACAATGACAACCTATGCAAACTCGACCAAAACAATTAGGCGCATGACAATTGAAACGTCATCAGAACTAGGGGTTTCCCATCTTGATACGAAATATATTCTATTACCAAATACCAAGGGTATGTAGGTGTGCCATTATTAAGACATACGCTACAGTGGTCTATGTTCAATAGTCGTGTATTTATTAAAGCACTTTCATGTGTTTAATATATTCGCAGACATGGAGTATTTTCTTTCTTTTTTATTTGTGTAAAAGACTGATGCTTGTTGCAGCACACTCTCGATTTTCGACTTGGGAGACAGGAATACTGAGCCCATGCATCTTGACTTGTTAAAAAAAAGCATATTTTGAATGTAAGAGTCCTTTCTCCTCCACGAATATTTTTTTCCTACCCATTTTGTGGTTTATTTACGAATAATCAACTAATTTAATAATAACTTCAAAAATTTTACATATCGTCGGCTTAGAGTGTAAACCTGCCAAATCCATTTTTGACGATATTACGTTTTTCATACCATTCGAAAGTGTAAAAAGAAATACACAATCTAGAAAAACCGCCACAATCAATATTCTTTTTAAAATTGACAAAAACAGATGATGAGTAAAACTGTCAAATCCATAACCTCAAAAGCTCCCTGCTAAATCCGTGTAAGCCGTCATTTTGTACTGAGATTTCGTGGCCGGCATATGTGCTCGTACAAATTATTGATGTTTTCTCATTTGAAGGCTCAGAGTTGCTTATGGCAGTCACACACGATACAGTATACTTGCGCAAGCTTGGACTTGTACAAATTCTCGTATTTCGGAGACGACCATAAACGACTCAAGCATGCTTGCACAAATATCATTTCACTGATATTCGTACAAGCGTGCGTATCTGCTCCAATTAAAACAATATCATTTTTTGAAAGTGACCTGGTTGTGTTGTTTTGTGGTATGGATGATGCAGTGGCATTAGTTGACTTTATTTTAGCTACGAAAAAACTGAAAACTCACAAGAGAAATCGAACAATATGGACTAAAGACTGGTCAAGAAAAATAAAGCATTATTCGTACATCAGTTTGTTGAATGAATTGAAATTTGTATCCAAAGACAGTACTGAAACTTCCGCGCGCTCCCACACACGTTCATGTAAACTTGCGCAAATGCAAATTTGCACAAGTTGAGAATTGAAATTTGGAACTTTTTAAAGAACTTGTGCAAGGGAACAACTTGCGCAATTATCTTCCAACACACGATACAGTATACTTGAGCAAGTCTGGACTTGCTCAAGTATACTGTATCGTGTGTGGCTGCCATTAGCGTGCAATGGAGAGGGCTATGTTCAGAATTTAGCTACGAGACATGATTCGCAACGATAAAATCCGCAGACTGACGAAGGCTACCGACATAGCTCTCAAAATTAGCAAGCTGAAGTGGCAGTGAGCCGGCCACATCGCTCGAAGGACCAATAATCGATGGGGAAGAAAGGTCCTCGAGTGGCAACCACGTTTAGAGTACAGATCGCTCCCCCCTCACCTTGTGGACCGATGGCCTGAAGAAGATAGCGGGAAACTGTTGGATTCAGAGGGCACAGGACCGGTTGGAGTGACGCCATTTACGTCTTTTGTCCAGCAGTGGACATCAAAGGGCTGATGGATGGATGGATGGATGGATGAAAATTTCAAAATTTTAATTATTGTTAATTTTTGTTTTATGAATGTTATTAATACTTTATAAATTTTGATTACGTATGTGAAAAACCTGCTAAGTTGATTTTAAAATTATATATTTGGTTACCAAAACCTGCTAAGTCACAAAAGTGGTGTTAAATAAATAAATACTGAATTAAATTATATTTCTTTCATTTCAAATTGTGTCTAATACAAATACAAGTTAATTAAAATAAAAGCCTTTTCATAAAATATATTAATTTTTTTTTTGGAATGTTTTTTGTCTCTCCTGGAAATTTACCTAATATGGAGTTAGCAGGTTTACACTCTAAGCCGACGATATACTCCATTAAACTAACATTATAACTAAATAACATTAAACACGTACTGGGTAACGTAAACACCTAGACGATACACGACTGCACGTCACTAGGGGATGCGCGGGGTAAGAAGCGAAGTGCGGGGTACAGAACCGCTTTTGTTTCATGCCCCTAATTGTTGTGGTCACGTAATAAAACCGCGTATCATGAGTACCTATTACATATTATTAAGTTAAGATGTCGCTGGTAAAACTATTCAATGTTTCACAAAAAAGCGCTTAACTATTATTATTATTACTATTATTATCATTTGGTACGATAGTTATTAATAATAACTTCCCGTGTTATTAACCGTTTTTGTGGTTCCATACATAATACATTATACATACATAGTTTAATATAAATAGTATTGAGATGTGGGGAAAAAATCAACAAATAGTATTGTGCGTATAAACAATTAAACAAACAGGTATATTATAAACCAATTGTAAATTAATGCCTAATATTCATGAAATTACAAAAATATTAAAAAACTTGAAACATATGGGAAAAACAACATCACAAAACAGCACCATCCGAGGAAATGTAAAGGAAATATAAAAAATAACATTCTAAAATAATATCAAGAATATGATTTTAAACGAATAACATCGCGGGATTGATACATAAAAATCCGTAACGCGTACTCAAGATACGCGGTTTTAATGGTCTTGAAATTTTTCAAGAGTTTGGCGTAAGGATATCGTTAGGGATGTATGATGTCGTCCCTGTAGTTCCGGCGTCATCCCCTGCCTGTCGTAAGAGGCGACTAAAAGAGGCTTCCGGGGTTGCAGACGGCTAGAGTGGGAGCTCGAACCGTTCGGTCAGGCAATCCCGGGAAGGACGGCGGTATGTGTGGTCACATGGAGGATTCCGGTTGAAGTTGTTTCGAGATCCCGGAGTCCTCCTTTTTAGCGCCGAGGACGGCCACCGGGGGGTTTTATCGCGGCGTCGGGTACCTTTTGAAGGTTTCCCCCTCAAGAACAAAAAAAAAGGGTTATATGATGTAAAATGGAACCTAGACGTAGGATAGATTGGTTAATCTACCTAAAGTCAACGATCACCGCAGTTTCACCGATCATCCATTTCAACTCAGTTGCACGATCCATGCAACTGAGTTAAAATATAATATCGGCAAAAATATTTCAAAAAAACGTTTATCGTGAGTGCCCCTTACGTATAAAAATATAAATTAATATAGCACAAAAGATCTTGAGGGCCTCGGAATATTATTTTGGATCTGCAAGTATAAACATTACGCTACATAGTGCAGAGAAATCACATGGCCTTATAAGATTGGACATAAACATTTGGTTTCAACGCTCCATGCTATCGTCTGCACCTCTAAATCAAGAAATTCGGATTACTACGTTTTGACACTGAACTATTAATATCTATATTTTAAGTATCTAATGAGTCCGAGTGTAGTATCACTACATAGTATATAACAAAGTCGCTACCCGCTGTCTGTCCCGATGTACGCTTAGATCTTTAAAACTATGCTACGGATTTTAATGCAGTTTTTTTTAATAGATAGAGTGATTCAAAAGGAAGGTTTTTATGTATAATGCATGTGTAATATAGTAGAGAAACACTGATAATTTTAGATATTTGACTTTTAGGTGGAACGAAGTTTGCCGGAACAACTAGTATCTTATATTTAAGTATTTCGTTTCTGTGCATTTTTTTAGGAATTTTAGACACATTTAAGTAATCGTGTGAGGGTGGAGTGGAGTCTAGTGTTCTTATATTTATATGTGTTTTTCGTTTCTTCATTTTTCAATACATGAAATAATAATTCCCTCAAAACTGGCCGAGTTCAACGCTGTTTGAATCATTTCAATCAGTGGAGGCTTAATAGAGCAATCGTTTTAAGAACGTTTAATTTAAGGTTATTTAGGTTTCGAGAAAAAAAAGCATGAAAATGAAGACAAATTCCATTAAATTCAAATCTAGCGGCTTACAACATCGTTTGAATCAATCAATATCTTGAGGAAATGTGGAATAGTCGCACATAAATAAAAAAATGTGTGCGTGTACTAGCGTACACTCGTAAGAAGTGAAACTTCTTTATGACGTTATTTTTCAAAAAATAATTTACTATATGCAACTTTACAGATATTGGTTAAATAAAATTAAATTAGATAAAGTTTAATAAAAGGCCTTTATTAAACTTTATCTAATAATCTAATCTATAATAATCTATCTAATACTAGCATACCCGGCCACGCGTTGCTGTGGTTAAAGAAATGTTACATAAACATTTGCAATTAAACCTATAAATTAAGATATAAACTATCCTATCTTTCAAGTTGGATCAAAATGCACACGTTGAGTAAATTTGATTATAATCGGTTCAGAGGTTTAAGAGTCCATTGCGGACAAATAAAGTGACACGTAATTTATATATATTAAGATCACGCGTGGTAGGGATAAGAAAAAGATGGCGCGTAACGGAAAAAAAAGATGGCGCGTAACAGAAAAAGATGGCGCGTAACGAAAAAATGTTACACTAAATTTTTTTCCAACCCCGATAAAGAAGTTTCACTTAAGTTTCACTTCAACAACCCCGATAAAGTTTCACTTCAAAAAAATGCATATGTCGCATCGTCGACATGTCGCGCCATCTCTTGTCGATTAATGCAAACGTCAGGTTGACATTGTCTCCTGAGCGAAGTCGATTTCACGTGGTTAGATTTGACAAGTGTCACTGTCAGAGGAAGAAAAGATGGAGGATAGCCATCATGGCGTTTTGATTCAAATTTGGAACGGAGACTGATTGGTGAGCACCACTTGAAGTCGAAATCGCTGCGTTTGCTCACGAGCCTCACCTATTACCCTTGTTACATACAATCGCACATTCCTCTTTTCGGTTAAGTTATTTTCTCATATTTTAGTGGTTATTCCATAGTAAGGTTTTCAAGGATAAAAGTTGTAACGGTTCTGCTTATTTTTGAAAGTCCGTTAATTTTTTATTCGATAATCCGAACGCACTAGTTTCGTCAATCGTTAGTTAGTAACTTACAATTTTATTCTTCTCCAACCTAACCCCAAAGCCACACTACTTCTTATACTTATGCAGCTGCGGCGCCGACAGCTTGACCTTCCCGGGGAAGTTCCTCGCGATGTTCTCCTCCTTGACGGCCTTCAGCAGGTCCTTCTCGCGCGCGGAGCAGGCCTTGTCCCGCAGGAACACCTGCACGGCCGTCTTGGCCGCCTTGCCGCGCTTGCTCGTGCCCGGCATTAGCTTCACTTTGTACCTGCAATTTTAGATAACAAATGTTTTTAAGTATATTCTGGTCATTCGAGCCCGTTGGTTTTTAATGGTAATCAAGTTTAGATAAAACTTGCTTATCCTTTTTTAATTGATTGTTTAGAAATGTGGTTTAGAATTGTGAATATTATCACATGCCACAGACCGTGGCATGTGATAATTAAATTTCACATTTACATGATAATTTAAACAGAAGAGGTATTAAGAGTGATTTGCAATGAAACGAATTACTACATACGATTGAGTTCAAATAGAACCCTCGGCTTACATTAAGTTACTTACGGATGTCCGTGGGCTGCACTTACCGTCCATTTGCCATGAAAAGGCAAACTGGTTTGATATTTCAGTATATAAAAAAATGAAAATGTGTATGCAATTTATAAGAACTGTTGTATTTTGTAATTTTGTGGATCCTAAAAATAAATTAATTGATTTTATATCAGCTACAACGTAAAATTTTTAGTGTTATTCAGAAAAGGTTACAGGGTCACCTAGTTGTAGCGCAGACAGCTACTTCCTTCACAAATTTTCATTTCATCGCGTTTCAAAGCAATGATTTAAAAGTTATACTTCACACATCTCACAAAAATTGGTCCTCCGAGCCGGATGCGTGTTAATGAACAGTACTCACTTGTAGTCGAGCAGCGCAGAGTAAACATCATAAGGCTTCTTAAGAAGTTTCACAGAAAAATTCATTCAAGCCGGATTGATGTGAACGAACAGTACTTTTTAAAAGGTGGTAGAACGTATACGTGTACCTATTTTTAGCGTGAAACAGTTGATTCAATTCGATGGAAGAGTGTGGTTGCCGCAAAAGGTGACATAACATAAGAATCGTCAGCTGCGTGCCTTCTTCCTTTATACCTCTCCCCTATCTTGCGTAATTTCGATAATATTTAAGTTGTTTCAACCGTCCCCGGTCTACTTTACTTGTGGTTGATCAGCGCGGAGTAAACATGTTTCAGTTCTTAATGTACTCAATAATACTTAGCAAAATCGGTGTGAACCCGATGTGTACAATCGAGGACATACTTGTAGCTGAGCAGCGCGGAGTAGGGCGCGACGACGGGCACGGCGAACAGCAGCTCGTCGTCGTCGCGCGGGCAGCCCGTCAGCTGCGCCAGCGTCTCCGCGTGCCCGTCCAGCGCCGGCTGCTCCGTCTGGACACATCGGTACTTCGTGCACTCAAATAATAATGGGGTATTTTTACAATAAGGGCTCTCTTTTACTGAACGGTAAGGCAAGATACTGGAGCTAACTTTTATTACCATATAAAAAAGAAAAACATGATTGTAATTATATTAAAAAAAAAATGGATTTAAATAAGAAAAAAAGACAAACCCGCTGAGTTTCTTGCCGGATCTTCTCAGTTTAGGTCGTATTCCGATCCGGTGGTAGTGTAAGAAAAAAAAAATGTAACTGACAATTTGTAAGTGCCCCCGTAGGCCTATACAAAATAAAGACATTTCATTTCATTTCATAAACCAGTACTAGGTGTACTTAACAGGAAATTATAATGAAAACAAGTGTTGAAATGTTTTAAGTTTCGAACGTAGGACGAATGTAGTCGGTACGGGCAGGTGCGATCGCTCACTTTCTAGCATGAAGCCGTAAAGTGTTTCGATGTAAGGGTGCCGGTTCAGTTCCATAAGTGACGACTGTTTAAGCCCTTGGGAGAAGTAACACATCTGTGATTGACTTCAAATATAATAGTACTTGTAGTCCCAACGGAAAACCGCGGGGTACATCTTTAATAAATCATTGTATCATGCGTACCTCCGGTTCAGGCTCCGGATCCTCTCCATCGGAGTCCACCTCCAGGATGATGGGCGCGGGCTGCGGGATCTTGGGTCCGCGGGGGCCGGTCTTGTTCGCCTTCGCCTTGTTCTTCGCTGCCTTCTCCGCTTTCTTAGACTCCTTCTCCGTTTTGGCAGGCTGGTAAAATTAAAAATAAGAATAAGTAATGATTATAAAAAGTTATCGGATTTAATTTTTAACTAGTGTTAGTATTAAGCATTGGATGTTCTTAATTAAAGGGTGTGGTAAGGAAGACACGTTCGACAATAAAAGCTTCTTATTCACGGTTTCCGCATTCACGTTGAAAGTATTTGCGGGTTAAAAATTACGACCATTTTCTTTTATTCGCGACAGTATAAAACTTTTTTCCCGGCGTTAGTCTTTTTTCTTTGAGTATTCAAATGGAATGTTTGTAAAGCAGGTTGCTATGTATAGGCTAATAAAAACCAAAATATTGTAAAACATTTAAGTACAAATAGTTCAAGCAAAAGTAAGACGCAAACATATGAACATCTCCTTATATCTACTTTTTACCTATATCAAAACTTGCGTTATATATTTGTGTAGTCTTATTTTAAACTTATGGAGCTATCAAAATATTAAACCATTAAGTAAAATAGTTAAGAAGCATACTATAAAACATAAGTGGTCCCAACAACATACCTTGAGCAACTCCAAGTGTAGCGTGCGGTCTTCCTCGTCCTGATCCTTGTATTTGTCCTTAATTTTCTTGAGCTTGCTTTTCTGTCCTCTCTTCACTCCGTCCTTAATCTTCTCCTGCTTGGCTTGCTTCTCCTTTGGTTCCTTCTTCGGTGGTTTCTTGCCACCCTTCTTTGGCAATGCGGGGAATATCATTGGTTTATCTTCACCTGGGAAGATGTACGTATTTGGTTTGTAACACAGGATTAAATAATCGAATAGTGTCAAAGCAGGGCAATGTCTAAATTTTTCCTTACACTGTGCTCAGGAAAAAGTCCGGTAAAGAGGTTGGGATATTTAAATTCAGTAATTTGTCATCTCATTTCAATGAAAAGGTCATCTTTCTTTTCTCGCTTTTGCTAAGGAACTTGGGAGTTCCAATGCACAAATGAGTGATCTGTTGGACCACTTGTTATTTAGGTCTAGCTTGCAATGAATCGCATCTCATAGAACCTAATGTCTACAAAACTGGGCGTTGCTACTTTTTCAATTACCACTATGTGTAATCAATTTAATTTTGATAATATTATCTACACTTTTATAGATCAAATCTGATGTAACAAAAAATCAAGTCCATCCATCCATCCAACAGCCTTTTGATGTCCACTGCTGAACATAGGCCTCCCTTAAATGGCGCCTTTCCTACCGGTCCTGTGCCCTCTGAAGCCAACGGTTTCCCTCTGTCTTCTTCAGGTCATCGGTCTACCTGGTGTGTGTGTGTGTGCGGGGGGGGGGGACCTGTGCTCCTTTTGCCTAAAAGTGGTCGCCACTGGAAGACCTTTCTTCCTCATCCTGCATCGGTTATCGGTCCTATGAGCGATGTGGAGGGCCCATTGCCACTTCAGCTTACTAATTTAGAGAGCTATGTTGGTAAGCTATGTTCGTCTACGGATTTCATCGTTGCGAATCATGTATCGTAGCGAAATTCCAAGCATAACCCTGTCCATAGCATGCTGAGCGACCCTGAGCCTTCGAATGAGGCATACAGTAAAAAAAATCAAGTAATTACTAAAAAAGGTAAATGAATATATATATAAAACAGATCAGAGTGCGCTTACTTTTATCTGAGACTTCGGATGTGGTCCTCGTTTTTGTGAAGACTTTTCCCGTTTCGTGGTCAATCTATAACAAGTGATTTAAAGGCGAAGATAAATAAATATACACTATCGTATGCACTTTTTATTAATTTAAAGTATTTTTATTGTCTTGTATTAATTAGTCGCTACATTTATTGGTCGTTGTAGTAACTACAACATTGGTTCTAAGACCCGTGCACGTTTGTCACGTAGTGAATCCCGGCTGCGATCCCCGGACAGACAGATAACTAAACGAATTTAGTTGTCTGTTATAGGTTTGGGTGTATGTGTCTCCATCTCTCGTGTCCATGGCACTCTGACACTGGATTAATCGTAGTGTGGGCATGAGTGTAGAAGTGTAAAGCGTTACTAACCTTAATATGTGTATGAAGAACTCCTTCAGAATCGGAATTACTGTCCGAATCATCATTATCTGTCTTTTCTCCTTTCTTAACGTCCTCTCCACCTTCCGTATCTTTATTTGACGTATCGTTTCCACCTATCACTTGCGTTTCATCAGTAAAATCTTTTTTCAGATCATCTTCCATTTTATTTTTTTCATTTAATAGTTTAACTTCTTCTTGTTCTTCGTCCTCTTCTTCCTCAGGTTCTTCAGTGGGTTCTGCATTCTCAGTTTTATCATTGCTATCCGTATTGTCTCCCATCAAATTGTATGCGAGAGAGTGTTCTTCCTTGATTGTATCCATTCCGCGATTGCTCGATGCGATGCTAGACTCCTCTTTTTCTGATGGTTCATCTGTTGAAGGAAATATATGAATAATACATTTGTACATTCACAACTTCTTTCTATGATTACAAGTGTTTAAAGAGCTGTGCGTAAGCTGTGTCTAACGACTGACATAGTATTATTTCTGCGGTAAATGTATGGCAATTTGAAATAGGAATCAGTTTCAAAGCTAGGTATGAATTTAATTATTTATGGTGATATTTAGAGAATATTATTTTCTTTTTTATTAAAATTGAATGTAGTCCATTTGATGGTAAGTGGTCACTACCGCCCATGGACATCTGTAAGCAATTTCATATAGGACAGGTTCTATCTGTAGTCAATCACAGATGCGTTGCTACTCCCGAGGACCAAGACGGTCGCAATGCTTCACGCTAGAAACAGGTGTGGCGGTGATACCTCCCCGGTCGAACTACACTAGTTCTACGACCTGGCAAATGAAATCACTACATAGTATAAAACAAAGTTGTTTCCCGCTATCTGTCCCTATGTATGCTTTAAAATAAATCTTTAAAACTACGCTACTTATTTTAATGCTGTTTTTTTTAATAGACAGAGTGTTTCAAGAGGAAGGTTTTTATCATACTAATATTATAAAGGCTTAAAGTTTGTGAGTGTGTATGTTTGTTACTACTTCACGTCTAAACGGCTGGAGCGATTTTCATAAAAATGGTAGGGTGCTTGCTGACACTCTGAATTAACATACAGGCTACTTTTTATTGTGGGATAATATCTTACTCCCACGGGACAATTGATACATCGTTTTTTTTTAACGCGGGCGAAGCTGCGGGGTTCAGCTAGGATAGTGCAGCATAATATAGTGGAGGAAAACTGATAGTTTTAGATTTTTGACTTTTAGGCGGAACGAAGTGCGCCGGGACAACTAGTAGTTTATAGAAATCACGAAGCTCTCACCGTCATCATCGTCGGAGACCACGATCTCCAGGTCCACGACGTCCTGCGCGCCCGCGTCGGCCGCGCCGTCCGCCGCCGCCCTGCGCTCGTCGCGGTGGTTCTCTATGCACCCGTCTTCCAGCTGACAACCGAATTACGAATTTTCAAGGTAGAGTACCACCACTACACCTATTTCCAGCGAGAAGAATTTCTTGCGTTTCGATATGCGTAGACGACCATCATAGTCCTCGGGAGTAGCAACGCATCTGTGATTGATTTCAGATGGAACCCATGTTCTGTATGAAGTTGATTACAGATGTCCATGGGCGGCAGTGGTCACTTACCATCAGGTGGACTGCATGCTCGTTTGCTAGTTCAGCCTGGGTTTGAACCTCGGACCTCCCGATTGAGAGGGCAAGTTTCAACCATTAGGCTATCACTGCTCGCAATTACACGTAGGAATGGTTAAAATAAATTCATCTGTCTCAATGTTTGTACTACTCACCCTAAACATAAAGCTGAAGCCGAACTGCAGGTGTTCGGGCAGCAGGTAGTTCTTCCTGCCGCGGATCATGAAGGAGCCGGTGCTGAGGTACTCCCCCGTGGGCGCGGACTTGGACACCTGGTGGGAGTACACCCACCACGCGCGGGTCAACACTTTCGCTTCCCAGGCGACACTGCGGACGATAATTTGCACCATTATTACGAGTACATCATAGTTAGTTACGGGTCCGGATCATCTTATTTTGAAAAATAAATTAAACATTTTTTATCAGAATTTGGCTGGATTTTTATGCAAAGACAAAGAAGTTCCTGTGTGTCCACATATTTAAGTGTCATTTTAAAGGCTCGTTTACTTTCGTGTGTCTGCCACCTTCGACTAAAACATGTTTGGTGAAGTTGGGATAATCGCTTATTTCGATCAGCAGTTACCAAAGGTCTTCGAATGTCGACGGTCGAGTCTTGGCTGCGAATTGAATTGTAAAATGCTGGGGTCCTTGCGGGGTACGTGGCGTGACGTCACGAGCTCGCTCAGTACCTGTAGGCCACTGCGGCCTGGCCGGCCTCGGAGAGCGTCTTGGGCGGCACGGGCTCGTTGCTGGGGTTCTTGACGATGACGGAGGCGGCGCCGGCCACCTCCGCGTGCACGTACACGTCGCCCGCGCGCATGTACCGCTTCACCAGCATCTCGTTCTGCTGCTGGTCGCGGCCCGCTATCACCTATAGGAAGGAATGCATTATGATCGCATTAACATTTTTGTCCATAAGCTCTCGTTGACTTATGATACTACATTCAAGGTGGTAGAACCAGTGTAGTTCAACCGGGGAAGTACCACCGTCACACCTTTTTCTAGCGTGAGCATTTCTTGCGTTTCGACTGAAAGGTGTGGTTGCCGGCACACTTTCACATGAGGCGACCATCATAGTCCTCGGGAATAACAATGCATCTGTGATTGACTTGAGATGGAACCCATATTCTGTATGAAGTTGATTACAGATGTACATGGGCGGCAGTGACCACTTACCATCAGGTGGACTGCATGTTCGTTTGCTACTTCAGTCAGATAAAAAAAAATGTTACATCATAAGGTAAGGTGAGCGCTAGTGAGGTAAAATTTTATTGCGATAGATTTAAACACATACCACTTTTTTATCATCTTTAGCTCGACATAAATTAATAAAATAATTTTTTTTTACTAGGTTATTCGCAAGTTACTACCACCGTAATGAGTACCCTGTGTGTTAATCTAGCTTATAATCTATCTGTGTGCCAAATTTCACCAAAATCTGACCAATAGTTTTTGCGCGAAAGAGTAAAAAACATAAATACAACCTCACGAACTTGTACATTTATAATTATTATGAAAATGTTAATAAGAAGTGAGATAGAGCAGGTACCAACCAGATAGTTATCCGACGATATGAACCAGAAGAAC
This sequence comes from Spicauda simplicius, assembly GCA_949699795.1. NCBI lineage: Eukaryota > Metazoa > Arthropoda > Insecta > Lepidoptera > Hesperiidae > Spicauda > Spicauda simplicius. The sequence goes on along the minus strand of OX453075.1, from coordinate 17,008,860 downwards.
TTCTCGAACCAGTACGTCTTCCTGGCCTTGCTGATGTTGCTGATGGTGTTGGCCTCCTTCAGCGTCTGCTTGGTCTTCCGTTCAGCGCTCTTCAGCGCCTTGCCGGCTGACTCCAGGGTCTTTTGCTGCTTCTTCGCTGCGTTGCGTTTCTGGTCATAGTATCTGGAAGACAGGAGATTAGGTCACAAAATTATGTAAACTATAGTGTTTTTTATGTTTTGTTAGTAGTTGTTATTATGCGTCTGTATTCTAAAAATTCTAGCGCTTTGATTTCGAACCATCGTAATATCGATGATTTTATCAAGTTTATGCCGGCATCACTTTCAAGGGCGTCGCCCGTCGTTAACCTAAGGCAGGAGAAGGGGATAGTTGGTAAACCAAGCATTCGCATTTCTAGTAAGCGCGACCCAGTCACAGTCGTTGATTGTGACTGCGGTCGCTAATATTGAAGCAATTGTTGCGCTTCGACAGAGGGGTGTGGTTGCCGGTACATTTTCACATGAGACGACCATCATAGTCCTCGGGAGTAGCAACGCATCTGTTTGTAGTAAATTACAGATTTCGCAGCGCGGCAGTGACCCCTTACCACTAGGTGGACTGCATGCTCGTTTGGTACTTCAGCCAAATAAAAAAAAATACTATTGAGGAATGACATAGTCGAATGAGTCCTTACCTCCTAGCATTAGCGAAGGCCGTCAACGACAGATCAATATCCACAAGCATGGGGTCGAGCCTGTCCTCGGAGCCGCTCTCCTCCCCATCGCTGAGGTCGTGGTAGGGGTCCTTCAGCAGCATGGTGATGTGGTTGGTGTTCAGCTTCAGGTGCTTGATGGCCAGCGCCACCGGGTCCTTGTTGTCTTGCGCCGACTTCACCATGAACTTTATGTCGTCCCACGACATCTGGAAAATAGAGGTTTATTATTTTTTAAATATTATTTTTATTAATATAGAAGTAGCAGAAGGTTTATTGATTGACACAAACTTTCTGTCGTAGAAGACGACCTCGGGGAAAAATCCAGGACACGGAGAGCAGTATCTTCCTGAATAATATCTACCACCTAAGCGGTCTAACCTGGTAAGCAGTGATAGCCTAATGGTTGAAACTTGCCCCCTCGATCGTGAGGTCTGATGTTCAAACCCCGGCACGCACCACTGATTTTTCTAATAATTATGTGCGTATTAGAAATTAATTATCACTGCTTTTCGGTGAAGGAAATCATCGTTAGGAAACCTACACCCGAGAGTTCTTTAAAAAAAAAAGTTCTCGGAGGTGTGTGAAGTCCACCAAATCGCATTTGGCCAGCGCGGTGGACTATGGCCTAATACTCTCTCATGAGAGAAGACCCGTGCTCAGCAGTGAGACAATAATGGGTTGACGACATGCGGTCTAAGTCGAGGTGACCATTGGCATATATGCCAATAAAGGGGAGATTTACAACCAGCAGTGCACGTCAAAAGGATGTCTGATGGGGATTATCATTTATATTAAACAAAAAAGCCTGTCTTGTCTAGGTGTGTTTTTTGGTTAGTAACCGCACAAGGTGAAAGAACATTAAAAGTTCGACTGGGCATGTACCATCGTCACACTTACTTCTAGCGTTTTGGTGGAAGGTTGTGGTTGCTGGCTTACTATTATGTGAGGCGACCATCTTAGTTCTCGAGAGTAGTATAGCATCAGTGATTGACTTCAGATATAAGCCACGTTCTATATGAAGTTGCGTACAAATCATCTCGGCGGCGCGCTTGTCCACGATCTGCACGTTATATACCAGCGGTTTGTTTGCCAAGTATCGGGTTGTCGTAACGTTACCTGGTTAGCGAGCGCGGTCTGCACGGCGAGGCGCGCTCGCTCGACCAGCGCGTCGTTCCTGGCGATCATCTCGGCGGCGCGCTTGTCCACGATCTGCACGTTATATACCAGCGGTTTGTTTGCCAAGTATCGGGTTGTCGTAACGTTACCTGGTTAGCGAGCGCGGTCTGCACGGCGAGGCGCGCTCGCTCGACCAGCGCGTCGTTCCTGGCGATCATCTCGGCGGCGCGCTTGTCCACGATCTGCACGTTATATACCAGCGGTTTGTTTGCCAAGTATCGGGTTGTCGTAACGTTACCTGGTTAGCGAGCGCGGTCTGCACGGCGAGGCGCGCTCGCTCGACCAGCGCGTCGTTCCTGGCGATCATCTCGGCGGCGCGCTTGTCCACGATCTGCACGTTATATACCAGCGGTTTGTTTGCCAAGTATCGGGTTGTCGTAACGTTACCTGGTTAGCGAGCGCGGTCTGCACGGCGAGGCGCGCTCGCTCGACCAGCGCGTCGTTCCTGGCGATCATCTCGGCGGCGCGCTTGTCCACGATCTGCACGTTATATACCAGCGGTTTGTTTGCCAAGTATCGGGTTGTCGTAACGTTACCTGGTTAGCGAGCGCGGTCTGCACGGCGAGGCGCGCTCGCTCGACCAGCGCGTCGTTCCTGGCGATCATCTCGGCGGCGCGCTTGTCCACGATCTGCACGTTATATACCAGCGGTTTGTTTGCCAAGTATCGGGTTGTCGTAACGTTACCTGGTTAGCGAGCGCGGTCTGCACGGCGAGGCGCGCTCGCTCGACCAGCGCGTCGTTCCTGGCGATCATCTCGGCGGCGCGCTTGTCCACGATCTGCACGTTATATACCAGCGGTTTGTTTGCCAAGTATCGGGTTGTCGTAACGTTACCTGGTTAGCGAGCGCGGTCTGCACGGCGAGGCGCGCTCGCTCGACCAGCGCGTCGTTCCTGGCGATCATCTCGGCGGCGCGCTTGTCCACGATCTGCACGTTATATACCAGCGGTTTGTTCGCTAAGTATCGGGTTGTCGTAACGTTACCTGGTTAGCGAGCGCGGTCTGCACGGCGAGGCGCGCTCGCTCGACCAGCGCGTCGTTCCTGGCGATCATCTCGGCGGCGCGCTTGTCCACGATCTGCACGTTCTGCAGCGCGCTCACACGCTTCTCGTGGTCCTTGCGGACGTTCGCTAGCTTCTTCATCGCCTCGCGCTCTATTTGCAGCGTCTTTAAATAGAAAGAAAGAAAATACTTTATTCGGTACAATACAAAAAGTTATACAAAACAGATACATTTACAGTGACACAGTATTTTATTATTGCAGATGTTTATGAATACAATACTTTGTAATTTGTTTCACCTCAATAAAAAAAATAGAATCACAAAATCTTAAAATATGAGTATGTACCTTTACAATAGACTTCACAACAAAGCAGCGTTGAACACTGCTGTTATTAGGCAAAAATGTGAAATATGAAAAATATCACTATACACTATATCAAAAATATGAAAAATATCACTTTAATGTTCTACATCTGATACTAAGTTACAAACAACTGCTCCATAATTCCATCATTCTATATTAAATGGCCCATTTTCATATACGTTTATAACATCTACACATATAATGATATTTTGTGAGAAATTGATTTGTAGACACGAAGATAAGGTCAAAATTTGACCTTCCTACCTTCAGATCAATCTTCTGTCCCTCCAGAGCTGAGAAGAATTCATCAACAGCTCTATCGAATGACTCAAGCATGGTGTGTGGGTGCGACTTGAATTGCTCAAACAGTAGCGGATGGAACTCCTGGTTGGAAAGTAAGAAGCTGCTGCCCTCTGAATCAGGCCATTCTTCTTTTTTCTGTATTATAAAACCCTGTGGATTAGAGAAATTAATATTAATAAATTTTTTTATTACATGACAACCTCTTGTTGTAAAACTGCTAAAAGATTGAAGTAGCAGGCCACATGAGGGTAAGTGGTAAATGCCGCCAATTGACATCTGTAAGCAACTTACTTTACCAGGTGGTAGGACCAGCGTAGTTCAACCGGGGAAGTACCCCCGCCACACCTATTGCATTTCTTGCGTTTCGATGGAATGGTTTGGTTGCCGGCACACTTTTATATGAGGCGATCATCATAGTCCTCGGGAGTAGCAACACGTCTGTGATTGACTTCAGATGGAACCTTTGTTCTATATGAAGTTGCTTATGGATGTCCATGGGCCACAGTGAACACTTACCATCAGGTGGACTGCGTGCTCGTTTGCTACTTCATTATAATATTTAAAAAAAGGATATGTAATCCATTTATCAATGCCTATTGGTTAAATTATTATTCCTGCAATTATTAAAAGAAAAACTTACACACGGTGTTCGATCTTTTACATTCTCAAACAGCTCTTCAGCCAGTTTGAGTGCTGTCACCAGTTTCGCCAGGTCCCTTTCCAATTCAAAACCTTTGTTTGGATCTTTAGACACTTTCATATTCCCGGCCAGACCGTTCACTAGCAGCACATGGTCTATGATTGCTGATCCAAACTCTGGCAAAAGGTAGAAGAAATAATCATTTATTATTAACAAATTGACCCAGCGACCTTTTTCCGCCTAAAAGTCAAAAATCAAACTTATCAGTGTTCCTCAGCTATGTTATGCATGTATTACACATAAAAACCTTCCTCTTGAATCACTCTATCTATTAAAAAAAATGCATTAAAATGCCTAGTGTAGTTTTTAAGGGACAGAGAGCGGGAAGCGACTTTGATTTATACTATGTAGTGATGTTCAATCAGGGCAGACAAATATCTGATAGGAATACTAGAAGAGTAATAGGCATTATTACACACACACATAATTAAATAAAAAATCAAATTAATATTTCAATTTCATATTATTTACCAAGCTTTGGGTTGAGAATCTTCTTGAGTGTATCCCCAGGTTTAGCATTTTCCAATACTTCCTTTAACACATCTTCATTAGGAACTTCATAACTAGTCTTGACCCTATCTAGAGGATATTTTTCTTTAACTGCAAATCTGTAACCAAACAACTAATATTAAAAGGTCATATTTAAGTATTTTAAGGTTTTACTACATTATATACTATAAATAAACACTTTCTCACACGTACAATTTCTACACTCATAGCCCCACACTAGGATTTTCTCCAGTGTCGTGGGTACCATGGACACACACAATACACACGAATACACAAACACCCAGACCCAGAGCAGGAATTTAAACTCATCATTCCGATACTTGTCTAGCCGGAAATCGAACCCGGAACCCATTGCGTGTCAGACCGGTATGGTAACCGCTCGGCCACATGGGTCGACATATAAAATACTATTATACCTATACTGTTTTTCTAAAATGCAAACATTTGATAAATGATTGATGACGTAATGATTATGTCTTAAGAAGCAATATCAGAACAGACCTTTGATTTTACCCTTATACATGTTTGATAGGAGTTGTTATAGTTTATAATATAGTTTAAGAGTTGTGTGCCATCTGTTGACCAGCATGATGATTTAACTGTAGTACAATAAATCTATATAAATCTGAGCAGTGAATGGTTGAAACTTGCCCTCTTGATCGGGAGGTGCGAGATTCAAGCCCAGGCACGCATCACTGATTTATGTGCGTTTTAGAAATTAATTATCACTGCTTTTCAGTGTAGGAAAACATTGTCAGGAAATCTACATACCCGAGAGTTCTTAATAAAAAAAAAAGTTCTTGGAGGTATGTGAAGTCCACAAATTCACACTTGGCCAGCGCGCAGCACTATGGCCTAAAAACTCTCTCATTCTGAGAGAACACCCATGCCCAGCAGTGAGCCAAGAATGGGTTGATTACACAATAAACTTAATTATTTATTAATTCATTTTTATGTAAAAAAACCCACCTTATCTTGTCGGATTCAACATGTGGCCGCAGAACATTAAGGATAGTTAACTCATGGTCAGTCAGGACAACATTTCCTCTGTCATATAGCTCCATGATCACGTGGTATGCTGCCTCTCCGCTGCCAAACTGTAGGTCCACTATACGGTCCACTCCCAGCTGGCAAAGCTTCTCCAGGCGTTTGTTCTTAAGATGTTTACGGAGCTGTAACATTTATTTTATAAAAATATTTTAGTAGACAGAGAGCAGCTGTCTATACTAATATTATAAAGAGGAAAACTTTGTATGTTTGAATGTTTGTCATGAATTAACTTAACAACTACAGAACCGATTTTAAAAATTCTTTCACCATTAGAATGCTACATTATCCCTGAGCAACATAGGCTACTTTTATTCTACATGGGGTTCTTCAAGAAAGGTGTAAAAAGAGCTCTCCTCCAAAGCCGGCGATGCTTTGGCGACTCCTCTGGTGTTGCAAATGTCCATAGGTGACGGTGACTGCTTTCCATCAGGTGGCCCGTCAGCCTTATCGTTAGGTCTTAATATAAAAAAAAAAAATATTACTAGAATATATTAAGGCGTCTTTGCTAAAACTTAAGTAATGTGATTTAAAGTTTCAAAAAATTTGCTTAAAAATTTTTTTCATTATATACACTGCAATATCTATTGATAATATAAAAAAAATGTTCTACAATATAAGAGAACATATCAATATCTACGAAAGACTTGGACACCGCCACCGCACAATGATCAATGTTGCACGCAAAGCAGTTGTTGTGAAAATTTTTGGACTATTGGAATAGCATACATACCCACTGCTTTCTATTGAAAAAATCCCCATTACAGATGGGGTTAGGGACATGTCCAGGAGTGATGCACGAATGTGTAATAGTTGGATAGATATCATTATAATCTGAGTGAACATAGTTGCGTCAATACTGCTAGTAAGTGATATGATTGCAGGGCTTAATGTCACCAAGAAAAGATTAGGAAGGGCCCTAAGGTTTTAAATACATACCTTCATAGTAAACCCTGAAGGGGCAACATTCTTGGGCCACTCAAACTGTGTTGTGTGGAAGCGACTGCCCGACTCCAGCAACAGCATGGCCTTCTCCTCGGATCTTTGGAGGCGGATGACATACGTCTTGTTGTCTATGTCATACACTTGGTTGACTCGCATGCCAATCAACCTGCAATATTGTGCAATTTGTTTAATAATATGTATATTAGTCAGATGGCTTAAATCCTACTATAAGTAATCACAAACATCGCAATAAATATGATAGTAAAATTAATATTATGAATACGTTTTATCTCATATGATCATGAAAACTCGAACTACAATAGTATATAATGCCATTTATGCCATTTTATGTAGATCCCAATACACATTTCAGTTGTTTGTTTAGGTATGACTAACCAAGGAATGAACCCAGACCGCCATCACTATGGTTGGTAGATGCTTCCATATATTTAAAGTTAATGAAATTGTAAATCATTTTAAAACCTATGAATAAACAATGGGAAATCAGTGCATTTTACATTATTACAAAAAATATACATATGAATTAAGTACGATTGAAAACATACCTCTGTAGCTCCGCGACCATGCATATTATATCATAAGAGTTGAAGCGGTTCTTCATTTTGACGAATTTGTTGTTTTTCGTTACTTATTCAGCACAACACTTATTCCAACCACACACATTACCAAATGTTGTGAAAATCTGGGTTTCGCAGCGAAGTCTTTGCAGTATTGATTTTATTCAACACAAACACTTTAACATCACTATTTGACTATTACATATCGGAAAACCCTTTCTGTTAGCCAGAGTTGGATAGAGATAATTGATATTGGATGGGAATTGAAAATATAAATTATGAAAATACGAGGTGAGGTGACAATACCGACAAGTGTTTATTACAGTTGTGACGTTCTACCTGACGTTGTCAATGTTGTCTATGAATTATCTTTTCCAAATTGATTAAAATAAATTAGGTAAAATAAATTTAAGATCAAACTAACAATTTTATCTATTTTTTTACTAGATAATTTCTATTTAATATTTGTGAAATCAAGTTCAACTTATATTTTAGTTAGCTTTGAAATATTCAATAGACAACTGTCAATTGTCATTGATCATATGTTTTGAGGTTATGTTGTTGTTGTATTTCAAATAAATTATAATTAACTCTATTTAATTGAACTTATTAACCGTATATAGTTTTGAGAAATGGGTGTCCAAGAAATGCAGGACTTCAAACTGAAGCCAATGAAATGTGAACTGAATTACCTTAGCAAATCTGACGGTTCAGCTATTTTAGCGCAAGGTAACAAAAAAATTAAACATTTATATATATTAATTATGCCGTTTTTCTGGTAGCCTGGTGACTCCACGGGAGAATCTAAGCATCTTTAATTTACTTCACGTAGAACTTCTGTTATGAAGTTCATTACAGATTTCTATTGGCGGCAATGACCACTTGCCGTCCGCACTACTATTATTCATTTGCCCTGCAATTTTATAAGATTAATAATCAATCTTACGAGAAATAGAACTGTAGGCTTAATATTACCTATTATTATATTATTTATGCATGATTGTTATATCTGCCATGAATACACTGTTATATGCAAAATTAATACAAATAGGAGAACATTTTACTGGTTTCAACAAATTTCTAATTCCATTTATTCCAGACGCTTTTTGGTATAGAGTGAGAAAAAATTGCAATGAGTTAAGCAAAATTATGGCTATGTTCATAATATTTTGTAATAATTCTGTAACTTTATCGAATTCCAGGAGAAACAGTGTCCTTAGTCAGTGTCAATGGTCCCCTAGACATTAAAACGCAGAGTCAAAATGTGGAGAAGGCAAATATAGAAATCCTGTTTGTCAGCAAAGCTGGCAAGCCATGTGTTGGTGACAGGTTTGTGATACATTTTTTTAAATTAAATACAGCATATCTGTATTATTACAAAAATATCCATCATGCTGTGTTATCAAGGAATATTTAATATTTATTTTCAATTATTCAAAGAGTATACTTTCACTGAAACCCAAATGATATATGCAATATTATTATTAACACTGTTTCTTTAACTTTACATGAAAGATGCAGAATGCAAGGATTTCCTATTGTAGCATAAGTTAGAATTCAAGTTTATAAAGTATCTTTCAATACACTTGGAATAAATCCTTATTTTATTACTGTTATATCCATTTAACTGATTGAAATAATAATAAAAATGTGTGCGTTTACTAGTGTACACTCGTAAGAAGTGAAACTTCTTTATGACATTATTTTTCAAAAAATAATTTACTATATGCAACTTTACAGAAATTGGTTAAATAAAGATAAATCAGATAAAGTTTAATAAAAGGCTTTTATTAAACTTTATCTAATAATCTAATCTATAATAATCTATCTAATATCATGCGTGGTAGGGATAAGAAAAAGATGGCGCATAACGGAATGAAAAAGATGGCGCGTAACGTAACATAACGTAAAAATGTTACACTAAATTTAAAAACAACCCCTATAAAGAAGTTTCACTTCAAAAATCTTACAAAACATACAAAGGGCAACTTCTTAAAATATATATTTATTGATATGTGTGTTTTATATTACAGATATAAGGAAAATCTCATAAGACAAACATGTGAAACAGCCATATTAGGCAGTTTGTATCCACGTGCTGGTATTTGTGTCACCATTCAGGAGATAGAGGATTTTGGAGGGGTGAGTATTAATAAAGATCATAATTAGTAAGTTTTAAAAATATCTATTATAGTTTTACAATATGAGATATATTGTAACACTTCATAGTATGCTTGCATATGATACATTGTTGGAAAACATATTTCATGGTTTAAAATCTGTAAACAATCTGTCAAAGTTATCTATTACTCATTCTTGTGGCTTTACCCTCTTGGTCACATCTGTTTAGGTAATAAGTATCACAGCGTAGCGAAACAGTATACATTTCTAATATGCACATAATTTTAGAGAAAAGTCACTGGTGCATGCTTGGGATTAAAACTTTGGCTCCTAGATTACGAAGTCGAGTTTCAATCATTAGGCTATCACCGCTGTACTCTTCCTATCCTTTTTTTTTCATACTTTAACCTAACAATAAAGCAGATGGGCTACCTGATGGAGAGTAGTCACCGTTGCCTGTGGACATTCGCAACACCAGAGGAGTCACCAATGCATCGCCACACACACACACACACACGCTTTCTACACTCATAGCCCCACAGTAGGATTTTCTCCTGTGTCGTGGGTACCATGGACACACACAAGACGAACATATAAACACCCAGACCCAGAACAGGAATCTAAACTCATCATTCAGATACCTGTTTGGTCGGGAATCGAACCCGGGACCCATTGCGCGTCAGACCGGTATGGTAACCGCTGCGCCATGCGGGTCGTCAAATCGCCGGCTTTGTAGGAGAGCTCTTTTCGCATCTTTCTTGAAGAACCCCATGTCATAACGCTCCGGGAATACCTCAGGAGGAAGCTCATTCCACAGCTTGCACGTCCGTGGCAAAAACGAGCGTGCAAACCGAACCGTGGAGGACCGCCACGGGTCCAGTTAATAGTCAACTTAGTCATAAATTAATTAAATGTAAACATTGTCAACATGTCGACCCGCGTGGCGTAGCGGTTACTATACCGGTCTGACGCGCAATGGGTCCCGGGTTCAATTCCCGGCCAGACAGATACCTGAATGATGAGTTTAGATTCCTGTTCTGGGTCTGGGTGTTTGTGTATTCGTCTTGTGTGTCCATGGTACCCACGACACAGGAGAAAATCCTAGTGGGAGGCTATGAGTGTATAAAGCGTGTTTTAAATTACTTTCCCCAGTTTCTAACATGCGCAGTGAACTGCACGTGCCTAGCGCTGCTGAACTCCGGCGTGTCGATGCGGAGCGTGTTCGCGGCGGTGTCGTGCGCGGTGCTGCGGGACGGCAACCTGGCGCTGGAGCCCACCGCTGCACAGCAAGCTGATGCCAGGGCCACGCTCAGCTTCGTGTTCGACAGCCGGGATAAGAGCTTGGTTACTGGTGAGAATTTTTTTAGTTTTTGAAGAAGACCGTGGTCTACGGTGTTGGTAGGCAATATAATAAGACTTTTTTGTTATTCAGTCGTTAAGTAAACCTTGTTGTTAACTGTTTGTTGACCCCAATAAATTAAAAAAAAAAGACCATTTCGTACTTTTTCGTGAATGTCGTGGAGGCAACTTAAGGGCAAAATCAATCCAGGGCAGCAGCGTGTTTCTATGTTATACCAACACCTAATGCAGTCACTAACACGCCTACCAGGCGCGGGGACTGTTTTAAGAGTTTGCATTCCATCTGATGGTTAGTGGTCATTGCCACTCAGTGAATAACTTCGTAAAGAACAAGGCCTCTATATGAAGTCAATAACGGACGCGTAACTACTCCTGAGGACTAAGATGGTCGCCTCATATAAAAGTGAGCTGGCAACCGCATCCTTCCACCTCGTGACAGAACTGCTTCATGCTTGAAATATGCGTAACGGTAACCTCCCCAGTAAACATATCTCATATCTGGCATACATACCTCATATTCCATTTCACTCCGTGCAAGAACTGCTTAGTACTAGAAATAGACACGTATGGCTGTGGTACCTTCCCGATAAGCCATATACGTTTAAGCTTGCTGAACAACACGTCTTTGGTCCTCCAGGTTTCACAGAGGGCACATTCAGCGAAGACGCGTACCACGAGGCGCTGGAGCGGTGCCGGCTGGCCAGCGACCTGGTGTTCGCCTTCTACCGGGACATCGTCACCAAGTACTCCGCGGTTGTATGACGAACGAGGGCCCGGTTCAAAGGACCCGAGGCACGGTAGAGGGCGGGGGGATGTGGCCACACTTTTCCAGTGTGGACTTAATGTAAACATTTTATGTTTGTACGAAATAGGAAAATACATACACCATCATAACCTCTTAGAATTAAGCATTTCATTAATAATTATACATCAGTTTCATATTTTAGGAATTTTAAATTTATTTTTTTAAATTTTAGTGATTGGGCATATTACTTCTTGATACAAAATTTTGTCCGCCTAAAGGAATTACTATAAAGATTATTGTAAGTGATAGTCTTTAAAACATAATGTTTACTAATGATAAAAATAGTTGCTTAAATTCAGATGTCTTGAACACAAAAACGTTTATATTAATTATTGGTAGGTATAAATATTCTAGGAATTTTCCAATATTTGTGGATTATACTTTTATGTGGACACTATGGAGTAATTTTTAAGTTCTAAGAAAAGATGAGCAATATTTATAGGTGATAAGTTATTTAAGTATAAGCATGTCTGCCAACGCCTGCAAGTTTTAAATAGGACGAAGTTCAGTGCTTAACATTTTCTGGAGATTTCTTTGGATGAAGCCGATATTCATTCATAAGATATTTGAAATATATCAAGTAGACGTTTGACAAGCTTTTCCTTGCATGCGGTTGTACTCGAAAACATCATATGATGTCAGCTTCATTAGCGATTTTTCGATGGCACTAGTTTGTTAACATTATTAAAAAAACATGTTAATATTATGTCAATACTTTTGTTATTCGAAGGTGGTAGAACCAGTGTAGTTCGACCGGGGAAGTACCACCGCTACACCTATATTTAGGGTGAAGCATTTCTTGCGTTTCGATAGAAGGGTGTGGTTGCCGGCAACCTTTTTCATGAGGCGACCATCATAGTCCTTGGAAGTAGCAACGCATCTGTGTGTGACTTCAGATAGAACCCGTGTTCTGTATGAAGTTGGTTACAGATATCCATGTGCGGCAGTGACCACTTCCCATCAGGTGGACTGCATGCACGATTACTACTTCAGTCAAATAAAATAAATAAATAAAATATTCAGAGAAGTGTAATACTCAAAGGCAATTTGGCCTTTGAGTATTATTAGTCAAAACAGAAACTTTATACATAAAAAATTACACAATGTCTTGTAATTCAATATGTTAACCTATTGAATTGAGTTACGTAGACTATTTATTTTTGAAATAAAGAATAAACAAGATCTGTCTCTGTCCTGTCAGAAACGTATTTTCGTCGGAGTCATTTCGGTTAATTTCTGACTGAAACCGGAACTGTGTCTAAAACCTTTTTGGCGGCTACTTGGCTATATTCATCTTTAAAATTACCTCTCATAAGTACATTTGACAAGTAGTCATTCTATCACACGCACAAAAACATGTATGAATCTGTAATTTTATGTTCATTAAAAATACTGTTTTCGTTTATGTATATGACGGTGGGGGTGGTTCTTTTTTACTCATCGTATCAGGTTAACCTACTGTGGGCTCTGATAGGGAATGTTACCACGAGAACAAATTGCAGACTTGATTTTAACACACAGTATATTGCCGAATTAAACTTGTTACAATCACTGAATTAATCAAACTAAATTAAGTAGGCAAGTAATCGTAGCACTAAGAACGCGGGATGATTTTAGAGTCGTCTGCTTCGGCCGACCGTCAACGATAGACTGTGGTGTCGGCCATTAAACTGGTACAAACAACCCTAACTTCATCGAACGCCACTAGATGGCGCTGGCGTTCCGGTGTTGCCACAATACCGCCATTTCCGACATATATGTGAAAGCCAGAACTGTGGCGAACTCTATTTACAAGGAAAAATGCAAAGAGAGCTGTGATCATCTTTTCTTTCAAACTTTTATCACCGTTCACTTAGTAAAACTTATTATATACGTAAAAAAAAACTTATTATGTACGTAAAAAAACTTATCATGTGTCCTTTCATTTCTACTTATTAGTAAAGTTTTACGATGTAACTTGATCACTGCCTTTACCGATGTAATATTAGTATGTACAGTACTTTAGATGTTTTAAACTTGCTGGAGCATACTTTGTCTAGTTTTAAATGCAATAAATATATGTCAATTGGATATTGGACTTTTATTTATGTATAATTCTTAAACAAGTAGAAAAGTAATAACAAATGAATTTGTAAACGACCATAATCTGATGGTCGTAGTTAGTCGAAGTGGAGTCCTCCACATATGCGTTGACGCCCTTGAAGTTGAAAAGCTTTCTATATTTAATTGTTTTACTTTTAAGAGTATAAAAATAATGTTAAAAATATTTTAAATAATGTTGTGTTAGATATATATTTATTTCAATGCACTGAAAAGGAAAAAAATTTTTGTAGTGTTCACACCCATTATTTTGTTGCTTCTCGCCAGACACACAGACATAGATCTGAGTAAATATAATGTGGACAATCAACTCAAGCACGATCAACATAAGCACTCCATGCTCTTTTACATATAAACATTGATTTAATCATCGCCTTGTTCTGGTAATTTTCATTAAAAAAATGTGTGCGTGTATTAGCGTACACTCGTAAGAAGTGAAACTTCTTTATGACGTTATTTTTCAAAAAATAAGTTACTATATGCAACTTTACAGAAATTGGTTAGATAAAGTTATATTAGATAAAGTTTAATAAAAGGCTTTTATTAAACTTTATCTAATTATCTAATCTATAATAATCTTTCTAATATCACGCGTGGTAGGGATAAGAAAAAGATGGCGCGTAACAGAAAAAGATGGCGCGTAACGAAAAAATGTTACACAATTTTTTTTTCCAACCCCGACAACGAAGTTTCACTTCAATATCCATATGTCATACACTTGTCTGAAGGACCGCCGTAGGATAAACTCTTTAAAATTAAAGAGAAGAAGAATAGTCTTAGTTTTAATTTATTCCTTACAAAAATTAAACACACTTGTTCAAAGCGTGTTCTCTAAGTATTTTTGAAGTGAAACTTCTTTATCGGGGTTGGAAAAAAAATTTGTGTATCATTTTTTCGTTACGCGCCATCTTTTTCTGTTACGCGCCATTATCCATTACGTTACGTCACGTTATCCCTACCACGCGTGATATTAGATAGATTATTATAGATTAGATTATTAGATAAAGTTTAATAAAAGCCTTTTATTAAACTTTATCTAATTTAACTTTATTTAACCAATTTCTGTAAAGTTGCATATAGTAAATTATTTTTTGTAAAATAACGTCATAAAGAAGTTTCACTTCTTACGAGTGTACGCTAGTACACGCACACATTTTTAAGTATAGGTAATTTAAACAAGCAAACTCTAGCATTAGCATCCCAATATTATCATCCCATTTATAGCTAATGCATTAAAATATGAATGCAGAAAAGCATAAACTATAAGCTTTGTTTATGTTTCTCGTAATTACTTATCATACTTACTTTGACGACCCGCGTGGCGCAGCGGTTACCATACCGGTCTGACGCGCAATGGGTCCCGGGTTCGATTCCCGGCCAGACAGGTATCTGAATGATGAGTTTAGATTCCTATTCTGGGTCTGGGTGTTTGTGAATTTGTCTTGTTGGTGGCCATTGTACCCACGACATAGGAGAAAATTCTACTGTGGGCTATGAGTGTAGAAAGCGTTTTTTTTAATAAAGAGCGAGCCAACTTTTAAATTTTTGTAAGATTGAAGCAACAAATGGGCATGCAATCTACCTGATGGTAAATGGTATCTGCTGTCCATGAACATCTGTAAGTAATTTCATTCAGAACCAGGGTTCCACCTGACGTCAATCATGGATGCGTTCTACTTCCAAGGACTAAGATCGTCGCTTTGCACAAATGTGAACCTGACAACCATGCCATTCCACCAAATCGCTGGAATTGCTTCACGCTAGAAATGGGTGTGGCGGTAGTAAATCCCCGGTTGATCAATATACTACTACCACCTTGTTGCATTACAATTTTTTTTGAAAAAAGACTTATTTTTCCAGATACCAATAGATGCAGCCAAGCAACACGTATTTTTCAACATACTAATAGATCCAGCTATTGGTCCCAATAAACTTATCTATGGTCCTAACAAAATAGCGCTTCATAGTAAACTACAATACAATCAGCCCGATCACAGTCCAGTTACACGTGTCGCTGCACTTACTACATCGCAATAAACAAAAATAATGCACTGAATAATTGAATGGGCCTTTGCGTCGCCGCCACCGAATATAAAGGATGCGCTAAATGTACTTACTATAAATTGTTCGGTGCATTGCAGTGGGATTGGTACACATCTGGCTCTGTTCGTGCTTCTAGCTTTTTTTTTATCCCCTGCCTGTCGTAAGAGGCGACTAAAAGGGGCTTCCGGGGTTGCAGACGGCTAGAGTGGGAGCTCGAACCGTTCGGTCAGGCAATCCCGGGAAGGACGGCGGTATGTGTGGTCGCATACCGTCGTAAAGACTAGACGGAGCGGTGGGCCCAGCCGCCCATCTGGGAGGAGCTCGATGGGGCAGCGCGCTCGGAGGATTCCGGTTGAAGTCGTTTCGAGATCCCGGAGTCCTCCTTTTCAGCGCCGAGGACGGCCACCGGGGGGGTTTTAGTGCGGTAAAAATCCCACATAACCCTGCGTCGCTCCCACGGCGTCGGGTACCTTTGGAAGGTTTCCCCCTCGAAAACAAAAAAAAAAAAAAAAAAGCTTTTTTCGTGTTATAACCAATAGTACATTGTTTCATTTGTAAGGAGTTTAGTAGGTTTTTTAGCAACTTAGATTACTTTTAATGGAGGATTCACACCTACCGTACAATATTTTAAGTAACAAAATGGTCGTATAGAGGCTGTCATATTTAAGGCTCCATAAAAATAGCATTATGTACCTACTGTTGTCCTCTTATTAAATGGGTATGGTGAAAAATACACAATTAGCACAGCTGTCACAACATAAGCTGAATTCAGAAGTCATTTCAGCACTATTTAGGGTTAACGGGATATTTCGATCGTTTGTGAGAATGGTTTGAAATAAATCATCCATTAAAATGTTAAGTATGTTCAATAGCCATTTCTATGGCTTGTTATGTCAATACGATAACATCGAAAAAGCGTTTGTTTACTATCGAAGTGGCGTCACAGCGATATCCAAATATCGCCTGGCGAGTTAGCCTTTTGAAAATTAGACTTAAACTACTGATTTTAAAAAATTAAAAAGATAAAACTAAGTATGCACGTTTTACTAGGAATAGTCCTTAATTTGACAGCCTCCCACAGTTTTTGCGTTTAAAATTCAGCATACAGGTGTATTTATTGGTATGTACTTACAAGTGTACATATAAAAACCTTTAAGTAAGCATGTGGCTGCGAAGCGTATAATCAAATGTAATTTGGACACAAAAACATGCACCACGCACCAATATGCATTGTACACAAATTCCAATAACCTGATGTGCCCCGGCCCTGCCAGTGGCATTGCATTGGCGGGAAAAAACGAGCAAAGATGGCGGTCGACGCGATCTCGGATGCAAATGGTGGACGCAAAAGCGCCGCCGGCACATTTAAATGTCGCCAACTGATGCCGATTCCTCGACGAGCGTCATTTTTGTTCTATTTACCGGATCCATTGTGCCGTAAGAATCAACCGCTCGCTTAAATGGGAACCGAAGATCTTTGAATGGATATTTTGCTTTGATTCGAGGCGTGTTGCGTCTTAGCTTTTATTAAGTTGTAATTACCTTAATTAGGCAGCACAATTAAACTGTTTACAATTGTTAAAATCCTTCTCGAAATGTCAGTGTCAGGTAATCTAAATTGTATGAAAATCCACGTTTCTGACTAGACCATCGCGGTGGTCTATGTCCTACAATTCTCAGAGAGAGAGATAGCCCGTGTACAGCTGTGGAACAATCACAGGTTGACCACTAATTTAAAGTATTCATAGAACATTACAAACTGTGCGACAACCTACAAAAACATCCGGCTTTTAATATTTCTATATAACTAATTTGTTTCTTAACGTTGCATTTGTTAAGCGTGGGTGCAAAATATAGATGCTTAGAAGGTTGCTTACGGTAAATGAACATCTTTAAATATTATGCGTAGGCGTAGGTCGATATTGGTCAAGGGCTAGAATAGATATTTGCATGTTGAGTAAAATAATATTCTCATAGATAAACTAAAACTATGTATAATTTAATATACTATCCTATTATTTGTAATTGAAATATAATTTCGAAGGTATAATATGCGTCATTATAGATAAGGGTTAAGGAATAGTTACTTAAATCAATACGGCGAATAGAATCAAGTTTGTTATTTCGAAAAAAATACGCGACATTAAACTAATATTAACGGATTTTTAAAATTAGAACGGAAGCAGCTGCACTGCTATCGAATCAACTGAATAATTCTGTACCTACCTATGTAATCTGAAGACTTACAAGTACCTACGATTAGCTTTTGGAAGTAAGATTAATAAGATTTTATGTCGTCCTAATTCTGTTTAAAAGGCATTTTAGCTTTTTCCGATGTTCGCGTGTGTGAAACTAACTGGGATATTAATGATACCTATAAATAGTAGGTACCTATCCCTTTTAATAGTAACTATTGTGACTACTCTATTAGAGTATCTAATCGAACGGTCATCATAAAAGTCCATTGGGTGAACGTATTTTGGGCTCCATTTGAGTATTGCAGGCTTCTAGGCTGTTTGTTTGCTGTTTGTTTGTCACATTGAGCATATATGGAAACACTCAACAGAACTCAACACTTCGGGTGGAAGTTTTTGTGCGGTGTGCTTTTGTGCGGTGTTTGTAAGACTCTCCAGATAAAGTATCTACGCCAATACTTTTCCTCGCTTTATGACAACTTGTAATCACAAAAGATGTACGTAGTGTACTGTTGCCTACATAGTATGGAACCACATGCGTTCGTATGTGCGTACCATTAATGATAGGGACATGATAGTTAAACGCGCTGTTTTGCTAAGAATAATAGCACATAAGCGTGCATGTATTCAGGAAATGCCAATATACACTTCAGACACCAAACAGACCATTCATCTAATTCAATCGAACCTGACATAAATCAGCGAGCCGCGAACGCGACTGATGCCAATGCAGAAATACGAGTATGGCGGCGGCCCGCTGTCATCCTTTCCCGCGCAATTTACATACTTTAGCATTTGCGTATCTTGCGTCTGAGCCGGAATATTCCCACGATCCGTGTCCTGATCGTAACGTTTGATCTCTAAATTAAAATCGTTTGGTGAACGTTTGCGTTTGTTAGTTGATAGGTATCGACAACGTTGACCCAATTTTACTTGTTGAGGTAAAAGCAAAAAGCAAGGCCGAGTTGTGTTGACTGTGTCCTCCTTTGTATTGTAGGTATTGCTTTACTTAATTTACCTTATCACAGTGTGGCTTTTTGGTCAGAAATATTTATTGTGGCCTACCTACTATGCGTCAGGAATACGCCAAACATTGATCGGAACATTTTACAGAGACCACGAAAGTCAGGTCTGGTCTGTATGATCGAGATGGGTTTTAGGCATCTGAACATTTTTTATTAAAATAACCTAAGAATTATACGCAATGCTTAGATTATAAACTAAATGCAAATTAAAAATATCAGTCCGATAGTATTCCAAATCCGCTTTTAACAGGATCATCAGCCGAGGTTATATGTCCCAGGTTACTTTGAGGTCTTAAACAGATCGATGATGTACCAAGCAGCAGACTGCGTGAGGTGGCATTGTCCATGGGTAGCCGCTGTGGTTTCCACGGACTGTTGCTCCCTGAGTAACGGTTGCACAATCCTGACCTTTCTGCCGGATAGCTATGGTACAACAAACGCTATGCGTATAAAATCAATAACACATTAACAACAGAACAACCGTTAATGCAACTTCCTCCTGCCAAAACAGACTGCTTACAACGCCAATAATTCTTGAGCATCTATATGTAAGTATTCATTATGGGCACAGATAATATAGGTACGCACGCTACTGGTTGTACGTAGTCGACGCAGACCTTTAGTTGCAAAGCTTAGCGTGAGCCGTGTAGCACTGTCAGTTAGCATGAGATATTGCATGTTCGGAAGATCTACACCGATGGTCGTTGTTCATGTACGTTTACAAAGTAGATAACAGAATTTAATTTTATCGTGGTACTTATACTTATGTGTTAAAGTATGCGGTGCGCTTGGCATTTCAATGTAGGTACTGGACGTTTAACGCGTTTCTGTTTGCGTTAACGCTATTTTATGAATACGTCTTTGGAGCGGTACGAAAAATATAGTACCAGTTAGAGATGTCGGTAGAGAAATGTATCGGTTGGCCCTTTAGTGACGATGCGTTGACGTATGCAAATTTTATACTCGGAACTTTTAGCTTACTTAGGTATTCCTGTGAAGAAAATCATCATGAAGAAACCTACACTTCCTCATCAGCCTGGATTGTAAAAGTGTTCACAAAGGTGTGTAAAGCAAGTCTCTTAATCCTTACTTGGCCTGCACGCAACCGCCACGAACCTCCTGTACACCAGTACCTTTTTTTTTGATATCGAGGGGGAAACCTTCGAAAGGTACCCGTCGCCGTGGGAGCAACGCCGAGTTATATGGGATTTTTACCTCACTAAAACCCCGCCGGTGGGCATCCTCGGTTCTATGTGGAGGACACCGGGATCTCCAACGCACCGCTGCCGGTGTCCTCCGAGCGCGATGCCCTCTTCGGGCTCTTCCCAGTGAGCATTGTACTCAGTGCGCCTCCCTGGTTTTACCATAGTATGTGGCCACACATGCCGTCGTCCTACACGGGGTCGCTTGGCAGGACGGTTCAAGCTCCCACTCTTACCGCCCGCAACCCCGGAAGTCCCTTTTAGTCGCCTCTTACGACAGGCAGGGGATACCGTAGCCCTATTCTGATCCCGGAACTACAGGGATATGTACACCAGTACCTAGTTTGTTGATGACAATGTAAGGAAGTCATATATATAAACTAATTCAATAAACGGAGACATGGTCACTTGTATTCATATTCGCGTTCATTCTAGATTAACACATCACTTACGGAATGTGTTCTGGGGAATGGCAATAAACAACAATTTAACGAATTGTAGGGTTAACTGCGCGGTGAAATCAAAGATGTGTTCATTAAAAGTCACTTCCTACATATCAAATATGATCTTACATATCTTAATATAAATCACGTGTCATGTCGTTTGAGCACGCTAAGCGAAAACCCAGCATTAAAAAAAATGAAAGTTTGTGGTCGTAACGACGTTAAATCAATACTTGAATATCCCAATAGAAGATCGATAGTTTTATATGGACTTTTTTGTTCTCGAGGACGAAACCTTCAAAAGGTACCCGACACCGTGGGAGCGACGCAGGGGTATGTGGGATTTTTACCGCCCTAAAACTCCCTCGGTGGCCGTCCTCAGCGCTACAAAGACTCCGGGATCTTCAAAGGAACGTAACCGGGGTCCTCTAAGCGCTTTGCCCCATCGGGCTCCTCCCAGGTGAGCAGTTAGGCTCACCGATCCGTCTGGTCTTTACGACGGTATGCGGCCAGCCCTTTTAGTCGCCTCTTACGACAGGCAGGGGAACCGTAGCCCTATTCTGTGTAAAGTCCACTAATTTGCACTTGCAAATTGGTGGACTTTACACACCTCCGAGAACTTTTTTTTTTAATTCTCGGGTGTGTAGGTTTCCTCACCGATGTTTTCCTTCACCGAAAAGCAGTGATGATTAATTTCTATTGAGACCTCAAGAGTAGCAACGTATCTGCAATTGAGTTCAAATAGGACCTCTGTTCTGTGTGAAATTGCTTACAGATACCCCTAAGCGGCAATGGCCTTATCATCAGGTGAGCTGGATGCTCGTTTGCTACCTAAATGTAATAAAAAAGTAAACATTTTTATATTATTAAAGAAATTTTCGTATCAATCGTCCCGGGATCAGAATAGGACCAGCGCGGGGTCAGCACGACTACCTATGACCTAAAAAAACTCGCTCATTCTGAGAGAAGACCCGTGCCCAGCAGTGGGACAATAATAGGACACAAAAATACATGTTTGGTATGTTATAAGTTATCATTAAAGTTAATATTAGTTTAAAGATAATCTTTATGGCTCGATTCTGGAGGAATTATAGCTACATCCATTTTACTTAATAATATCAGCGTCGAGAGTTGCTGTGTTCATACTTGGAGAGTTTGGTGAGAAAGATACCTACATGTTTTTAACGCTTTAACTTAGAGGTGCGTCTCAGCGGCAAGTGTAAGTAACCACTCAGATTGATTTCTTGCTGACCTCATATTTATTTTAACTCGAGTTCATTAAAGTTCGAGAGGTCGTGGTCACTTACCATCAAGTGGGCTGCATTCTCATTTCGCTACTTGTACTCTATAAAAAAGTATCTACATGAAAATCTGCTTCCATGACTCACTGTTTACAACTAAATATGTTACTTTTGTAAAGTGCTTTGTGCCTTTTCCTGATCCAAATTTTGTATTTCAATCAACCAGATCAATGCTTCTGTGTGACCATCTGATCGTCAGTGGTCACTGCCGTCTCATGACGTTATCACTGATCATAGATAATTAAAAACATGACTAGAAACGGATTTAAAAAAGACATTCATACCTGGCTCAGCCAAATGGACTACGATGACGTCGAAAGTATGTTATTAGGATGATATTTACGTAACAAGAAGACAATCACACACAAACACACACACACACACTACACACACACACACACACACATTCAATTCAATCATTACTACAAAATTCAATACGTCTGCACACATTATATTGTAATGAACATATTTTTAAATACCGACAAAAACTGGGAGAAGACGCTGATACCCGAGACACAGTTTCGAGCTAATTCGGGGATCAGAGGCTTCATATAATTTTGATGTAAAAATATGTCAATAAAGTCAATTTATTATTATTTATTATTATTATTATTATATAAATGTTTACCTTAAAAAACTTCGTTGAAAAACACTGAAACTTATCTGTTTCTTTGTATTACCACACAATTTTAATTCCATTGTATCGTCATTTAATGCCATTGTTATAAGGCAGAAATAGGTGTTAAAATACCTCAGCACTAAGTATTATTACTTATAAGGTGTTTTTGACGAAAAAATATGAAACAGATAAAAGTCGTAATCCACAAAACTGACGTTCTCCCATTACCCTTTCGC
Source organism: Spicauda simplicius (assembly GCA_949699795.1). NCBI lineage: Eukaryota > Metazoa > Arthropoda > Insecta > Lepidoptera > Hesperiidae > Spicauda > Spicauda simplicius. The sequence goes on along the minus strand of OX453075.1, from coordinate 16,986,093 downwards.
GAGATCAACGATTAGGAGCGATTCGATCGATTATCTCGTCCGTAATTACAGAATGTATCCTTGCTGCGTTGCTATCTCCATTCCCCACACGTGTTATTTAGTTATAATTACCAAGGGCCAACGATTAAACTCTTAACTTAATGATAGCATGCACTTTTTTAATTGTGGCAACCCATTCGAGAAAGGAAGTTTTTTGTAATCCTCTAATCGTTACTATACAAAGTGCATCTGACACAGTCGTTACGAGCGACAGAACGACGACATCAATTTCAATGACGATTTGTATGTGTAATTGAGGTGTTAAGAGAAATTGTTTATTTTGTGTGTTTATGTTTATAGCAAATGTGTAAAAGTTGTTTATAGGACATATTTTTAATTCTCCAGCACAAATGATGAATTACTGCAAAACAAGTATTGCATTTAATCAATTTTTAACAAATTAGTGTTAGTTTAACTCCCATAATATAATTCGTTTAATGGCAGAGTTCCTCAAGAAATAATGAGCCTTAATTGAAGACCCTTGACCTTTATATATAAAAGAAATAATATCAAAATTCAAAGCGCTGACCGTAAACAAATTCGTGCAGACAATTTCATTTCGAGTTTGGAATTTAAAATTCAAATGTCAACGGAAGTGACGTGCGACCCGATAATGGGCGATGCGTGCGCGCGAAACGGCGTCGCGTTCGGAAATTAGCCGAGCGAGCTCCGCAAATCGTCTCCGCTCCGTGACATTTCCCATCGTAAGTAGAAATTAATGATAATTTTAACTCGTTGTGCCCTTTGCAGCCGTTCCCTACACTTGATTTTATCCGAGTAGTAACGGATAGTTTATGCCACGCATTATGTTTATTTATAAGAAATACATATTTATTAAGGCTGTTCATAGTTACTTGTGTCGTGTTGCACCATAGTTCGTTTTAGAATATATTGCAAATAAGTTATCCTGCAATGTTACGTATCATTTATGTATTTGTTTATTATTTTAAGTAGGTAAGAATATAATGTACGGTTTGATTAGAACGCAGCTGGCCATACGTTACTCGATAACCTTCCACGTTAAATAAAATAAATAAAAATAAATGTTTTGAGTATTAACCAGTGGGGCTGTTTCACTTATTTTTTCTTAGGACTTTCCGTGCGCATTAATACGCTTTTATATGTGTGGTAGATTGGCAATCACTTATAACGGACATGGGTTCTTCATAGGCCAATTATTATCATTTATAGCAAGTTATACTGATATAATAATTACCAGTTATTACTAGTTTATTAAATTAAGGCATTTTTCTCCCCTCGGATAGCAAAATAATTAAAAACAGAATGGTACTAAACACCATTTTCTAAATTTATTATATACTGACCATGCAGGTTTCACTCGTGTCTAATAACACGTATCTATCATAGGGCCATCGCCAACGGTGACTTTTTGTTGCGATGCAGTGGCGATGTTGTCGCGCTAAGTTCCTCACTCTAATACCCTTCTGACCAGGAATAGTACCCAAAACTCACTGCCTGTCAGACCAGTATGGTAACCGCACCGCCACGCGAGTCTTAAATACACAACTTCTATGATTCTATTCTTCCACTACTTAGCTACTATTATTATTGCTATCAGAAATAAACGTAAACGAAGACCGGTTTATTTTGTATAAAAAAATGTACCTCCCTATAACTATTAAACTAATAAATATGAATGGAGTTTTATTTAATTTATATTTTTCTTCTTCTATAGATTGACATAAAAACTATTGACAGAAAGACACATGATATAAATTGGCGAAATTTTATCAATTCTGAAATCTAAATGCGATGGCGTTGAAAAAATATTTCACGTCGATATCAGTACTGACTTTCGAAAGGACCTTTCGGTATGTAACAATTATTTAATGAGGATAGTCAGGTAGGGTTAAATATTACCAGGTCAAGTATTTTCCATCCAAGAAGTGAGAAAAAGAAATCTTGGATGATGCAGTTTGTGTGTCACGTTAATGCATTTTCCAGCATAATGCAGAGTGACGCTGGAAAATTAACACTAGAATAGAATTTTATATCCAAACTTAAATAGTGAGAGTTTTTTATAGGTACGTCTGAAATTTATCACTCAAAAATAAAATAATGACATGTTTTGCTATGAATAAATAAAACATTATATTTTTTCATGTCATTATTATTCATTATCTGTGTTTGTTACTCTTCAAAGCAAAATTTCGTTGTACTAAAGCTAACATTTATGACCTACTTTAACACATACCTACCTAGAATAGGTACTCATTACCTAGGTACCTGCTTGTGTCCCTGTAGTTCTGGGACCAGAATAGGACTACGGTACCCTCTGGCCTGTCGTAAGAGCCGACTAAAAGAGGCCTCCGGGGTTGCGGGCGGGAAGTGTGCGGTGAGCAGTTCACGCCCACCAGTTAAGAACCCGATGGGGCACACGTTCCCGGAGTCCTCTTCGCAGCGTCGGCCACCGGGAGAGTTTTAGTGCGGTAAGAATCCCACATAACCCGCGTCGCTCCCACGACGTCGGGTACTTTTTGAAAGTTTCCCCCTCGAAAACCAAAAAAAAAGGTACCTGCTTTAAAAAGAAATACTATTAACAAAATGTACACATAGGTACACAAAAAGAAAAACAAATATATAAACTTAGGTGGTAGAACCAGTATAGTTCGATCAGGGAAGTACCACCGCTACATCTATTTCCAACGTGAAGCATTTCTTGCGTTTCGATCGCAGGGTGTGGTTGCCGGGTGTGGTTGTCCTCAAGAGTAGCAACCTAGCAACACATCTGTAACTGACTTCAGATAGAACCAATGTTCTGTTTGAAGTTGCTCATAGATGTCCATGAGCGGCAGTAGCCACTTACAATCAGGCGGACTGTATGCTCGTTTGCTACTTCAATCAGATAAAAAAAAACTCTACCTTAAAAAAATAGTAATCAGCATCGCCGTCTCTGGGCAAGGTTCCCAAGAAGCTGAACAAAAATAATAACTGAATATAAAAGTACCTCCTTTTATATTTGTGTTTTAAAGTTAGATTAGTTCTTTTTTATTTGTTATTTTGAGGAGACATGATTCTCTCGTCAACCCATTACTGGGCCCGGGTCTTCTCTCAGAATTAGAGAGTTAAGGCCATAGTCCACCGCGCTGGCCAAGTGAGAATTGGTGGACATGATTCGCAACGATGAAATCCGTAGACGAACGAAGGTTACCGACATAGTTCTCAAAATCAGCAAGCTGAAATGGCAGTGGACCACATCGCTCGAAGGACCGATAACCGATAGGGAAGAAAGGTCCTCGAGTGGCGACCACGTTTAGGCAAAAGGAGTACAGGCCACTTACCAGGTGGACTGATGACCTGAAGAAGACAGCGGGAAACCGTTGGATTCAGAGTGCACAGGACCGGTTGGAGTGGCGTCATTTAATTGAGGCCTATGTCCAGCAGTGAACTTCAAAGGGCTGATGGATGGATGGATGGATTTTGACATTATAGACACTTTAGAGTTTTATTTCTTTGTATGTTTGCTCGACCGTAGTTCAAAGCCTGAACTCTGTTGACAGAATTATTATAACTATCGCCGTTTAACAGTTACATCTCACGTGACACATAAAGTAACGATTATTACGTTCTTTTACGGTTGAGTGCTGGAATATACTAAATTTATTTTCAGCCGAGTTTATGTTTACGCACCGTGCAATTTTTTGTGTAAAGTGTTTAAGTCATAAAGCTGGAAAATTAGTAGACTGTTGTAGATTTTTTTACACACGCGTATATCATGGATTTACTTACGAGTGTTTTTATCGTAAAGTAAAGGAAATATTAGATTAGTGGGGACACGTGTAAAGTAGTGATGTATCTTTTTTTTTGTTTCGAGGGGGAAACCTTCAAAATGTACCCGACGCCACGGGAGCGACGCAGGGTTATATGGGATTTTTACCGCACTAAAATCCCCCCGGTGGCCGTCCTCAGCGCTTAAAAGGAGGACTCCGGGATCTCGAAACGACTTCAACCGGAATCCTCCCAGATGGGCGGCTGGGCCCACCGCTCCGTCTAGTCTAGTCTTTACGACGGTATACGACCACACATACCGCCATCCTTCCCGGGATTGCCTGACCGAACAGTTCGAGCTCCCACTCTAGCCGCCTGCAACCCCGGAAGCCCCTTTTAGTCGACTCTTACGACAGGCAGGGGATGCCGTAGCCCTATTCTGATCCCGGACCTACAGGGACAAAGTAGTGATGTACCTAATGAATGTTTTTATTTGACATTCGCAAATGCGAATGTTATTTTTGTTAGTTCTTGGTGTAGGTTCCGGGGGATATAAATTTGGCGACCTGTTTTTTGGGTGGCCAAATTACAGTTCGAATTAAATATGTACAGATTTGGCAACCTTTTTTGCAAAGCACTGCAATTCTATACTCGCAAAACATTTCAATTCTTACTAACGCGAATATCTGAATACATGCGAATATTTGTTACATCACTAGTAAAGATTTAGCTAGTTTAAAGAAAACTTATTAAATAAACATGAATTTTGTGGACAGCCAAATTCAAAACTACTTAGAACAGTTAAAAATGTAACTGAGTAGGTACTAGGTAGGTTATGGTCTCAAATTAACTACACGTAGTTACGTACGTAATTACCGATATGATACAGTGAATTCTAGTTATTTCGATAAATTGAAACAGAAAATACATTCAACATCAACCCATTATTGGCCCACTGCTGGGCACGGGTCTTCTCCCAGAAAGAGAGAGTTTAGGCCATAGTCCACCGCGCTGGCCAAGTGCGAATTGGTGGACTTCACACACCTCCGAGAACTTTTTTTTTTTAGAACTCTCAGGTGTGTAGGTTTCCTCACGATGTTTTCCTTCACCGAAAAACAGTGATAATTTTTTTTTTTAATACATATATTTTTTTTTTTAATTTTAAAATACATATATATGTATAATCAAAGGTGGTAGAACCAGTGTAGTTCGACCGGGGAAGTACCACCGCCACACCTATTTCTAACGTGAAGCAGTTCTTGCGTTTCGATAGAAGGGTGTGGTTGCCGGCACAATTTCACATGAGGCGACCTTCATTGTCCTCGGGAGTAGCAATGCATCTGTGATAGAACCCATATATTCTATTTGAAGTTGATTACAGTTGTCCATGGGAGGCAGTGACCACTTACCATCAGGTGGACTGCATGCTCGTTTGCTGCTTCAATCAGAAAAAAAAATGTGTGCGTGTACCAAGCGTACACTCGTAAGAAGTGAAACTTCTTTATGACGTTATTTTTCAAAAAATAATTTACTATATGCAACTTTACAGAAATTAGTTAAATAAAGTTAAATTAGATAAAGTTTAATAAAAGGCTTTCATTAAACTTTATCTAATAATCTAATCTATAATAATCTATCTAATATCACGCGTGGTAGGGATAAGAAAAAGATGGCGCGTAACGGAAAAAAAAGATGGCGCGTAACAGAAAAAGATGGCGCGTAACGAAAAAATGTTACACTAAATTTTTTTCCACCCCCAATAAAGAAGTTTCACTTCAACAACCCCGATAAAGAAGTTTCACTTCTAAAATATGGATAATTTTCTTTATACCTATGCCTTTCTTAGCTTTAGTGTGGGATCCTTTCGCCAGTCACACAGGAGTGGTCCAGGGCTGTTCGAGCGCCAGGAGCTGGACTGGCGCGACGTGGTCTCCGAAGCTGAGCAGATGGTGGGCTACCCCACTTCGTTCCTCAATCTCCGATGGCTCTTCAACGACGAGATCGCCAATACTGCTATACATTTGAGGAAGCTTGTGGGTGGTAGAAACAGTATTTTTTATGCCTATGATCGAATGACTTAATCCACGTTAATCCACCAGAGGCGGAATAATGTTATTCTTTTTTTTTTTACTTTTTTACGTATTATGTACCTAGAGAAAAAGTAAGAATGTTCATGTCTAAAATCATGTTTAAAAATGTTCTAAGACAAACTTTCGAAAATTATTTTGTACTAATTGTTTTATTACTTAGGTACTTTATTACTTTAGGTATACTCCAGGAGACTAGGTATACTTACCTACTGACAATACGCAGGACATTTTTTCATTTATATTCTTCATGTAGGTGCCTGAGAGGAATTCTAATCAGAAATCCATTAAACTGGTTTCACTTAAAGTCTAAGAATCATATTAGTATAATTAATCAAAATGTATGTTATTGTCTAAACAGTAAATTATTGTTGCGGTTATTAGCAATAAGAACCACGTATATTATTGTAACGAAAATATTAACTAACTTAGCAGTCTATTTATAGTCTGTACTCTGTACCTGAGTTGATAATTAGGTACATTTAGTAGTATTATTTTGTATCCTTTTTTTGCGCTGTTTAGCTAATATTCGCCGACCTCTATAAACCACGTTTACCTTGTATACATAAATATTAAATATTTAAGAAGGAAGCATAGTTTTAAATCTTACTTTGTTATTGTTGCTTCCAAATAGGTAACACAGATTTATAACCATTTAACATGACAGTCAAAGAAATGATGAAATCTTTATTTAACAAAGAAATCCTGACTCAAATCCGTCTCCAGGTGGGTACCAATCACCCTCTTCTTAAATCTGCAAAGAATCTTCTCCTCGGTTCCAAGAGTAATCTTCAATCTGTTGGGCTTATCGTCCTGCTGGTGTCCAAGGCGGCTGGTTTCAATGCCACGGATTATTCAAAAGACCATCACGATTCAGGAGTTCTCCACGCTCAGAGAGCCCTGGCCGAAATTGTGGAGATGAAGCGAACGGGTCATCTCATACATAAGACGATGGTTAACTTGAGAGAAAAGCAAAAATATGGAGACAAATACATGGACTTGTTAGACGGAAATAAGATAGTTTTGCTCACAGGTAAGTTTCCATGAGTTTTGATAGTATCCTAGTGTGATCCTCGGCTTTCGGTTTTTTAAGTAACAATTTACGCCTTCCGTTTAATTTTTTTTATCTAATTGAAATAGCAAACGAGCATGCAGTCCACCTAATGGAATGTTACTGCTGCCCATGGATATCTATATGCAACTTCATATAGTACAGAGGTTCTAGTTGAAGTTAATCACTGGACTACTCCAGCCAGCTCCAGTGGAGCTAAGAAATAAAGACTTATTGTTAAAAAAAGAAGAACTATTGTGACAAAAGGCACGGACGATCAGTCTGTGGAGTTTTTGTGTTTTAATAAAAAAAAAAAAAAAACACTGGACTGATATGATCACTTCGTATAAGTGTGCCGGCAACCACAGCCTTCCATCGAAACACAAGAAATGCTTCACGCTAGAAATAGGTGTGGCTATGGTACTTCCCCGGTCGAACTAGACAGGTTCTACCACCTTCAAATTTGTTTTGTTTCTTATTTGTTTTAATTGTAATATTAAATCATGAAATCATACTAAAAATAATTGTTAGTATAGCAATAGTTAGTATAGTTAGTATAGTTTCTTGCAAAACATAAACGTAACAATGTTGCAGATGAGCTATAGTCCACAGACCTAAAAAAACTTCGAGTTTGTGGGCTTTAAAATTGTTTAATATTTAGGATACCCTAAAATGAGAATTAAAAAATTGCTACGTGTACATTAATTTGAGAAGTTAGGCAGAGCGCTATACAAAACTTGGTCATGTCCTTTGTCGACAAAAAAAAGAAGACTCACAATATGTACTATGTAGGTACCTTTAATACGACACCTTAAGTTTATACTTGTACTTTACTTTCGCCCCAATCAATTTTATATCGTTCTCTTCCTTTCAGGGGACTACCTTCTGGCTACCTGCTTGAAGAACCTCGGTGGCCTTCGCAGCAATGAAGTGACTGAGCTAATTTCCACCGGCCTTCGGGATTTAGTAGAGAGCGATTTCCTAGGAGAATTCGATGAGAATGACAATCCATTACCTACAAAGCCGAAAGGTTACCTACCTAAACCTTACTTATTTCTTTGCTTGCTAAAATGATGAAGTCTGAGAATAACTAATTGTACTAATCAATTTCAACAGGCAGTAATGAAGTTACGAGACACTATGCCTGGGAATACGAAGATAATCTAAGCAAGCTTGGCTCCAATGAGTTCCTCGGACAGGGCAAAGACGAATGGATTCTTCGGACGATGCTCTCATCAGGCAGTTTGCTGGGGAAAGGCTGTCAAGCGGCCATGAAACTGTCATGTCGTGGCACAGAAATGGAAAGGAACGCGTACATACTCGGGGGACATTTAGCTTTGATTTGGCAACTGTATTTAGACCTTAAGGACTTTTTTGTTCACCCACATTCGTTTTCTTTGGTGGGCGCGCCAGTAATTCAAGCATTGTGGGAGTATCCGACGTTATACGCGTATATTTTACAGTCGAAGATGGAGAAAAATCCGTTAGAATTTAAGCAGCTGCACTACGCCGTACGCAGCACGCGTTGTTTGGAATATTTGACCAAATTTCTAGACGAGGAACTGGCGGTCATTTTGAAGTACAGCGAGATGTTTCCGGTGGAAGACGCGAGGGTCGCGTTACAGAAGATGGCGACTACAGTGCACAGCGAAGCTATCCAGTATATGGAAGAGTGAAAAGATTATATATTTAAGTAGGCAATGCAATCTTTGATTGTGTATGTATATGTTTGAATATGGAGTTTTTTAAGGGCTGAAAACTGTTAAAAATATTTAGATTTAATTCTAATAAAATTTCATAGCTTCTAAAAGGCAAGTACTATTTTCCTCAATAATGGGATTTTTTCTCTAACTGTGATAGATAGGTAAACAATCGTGTTGAAAACTTTGCTTTCCGATTTGGGGTCAAGGCTTTGACTCCCATAATTACGGTATACAAACAATGATTTGAATACCTACTATAATGTTACTTGGACCTGTCTATAGGAAATAGCAAAAGCCCGTTACAAGTCAAGGCTATTGGTTTGAATTAGGTAAGTAGAAATTGAGATGTTTTTATTTACAAAAACGTGTTCTTTGACTGTCAACTGTGTGATCTGTATAAGAACTGTGTAAGAATAACTTAATTATATTTAGGATACCCGAAATGCAAAAAAATACAAAATTCTTATTTGCAACTACTTAGAATTGAGAAGCTAAAAAAAAGCAAAACATGGCGATGTTTTTTAAATTAGATGGTGTTCTAGTTGTTACATTAATATTAGTTTATTTATTTGATGTAGGTTTAACTTGAATTCGTAGGTATAATTTCGAGATGCGACCAAATCGAATGTAAAAAAAAAAACTTCAGCAATCACCACTATAAATGGACTAAACTCTCCATTTACTAAGTAAAGTAACACGGAGCACTGAAATTATCTGGGTCGTAACTAACAATTAGCGCTTGTTGCAATCGTGCGATACAATAACGCTACAGTCACGAGTGCTTCACTGGTTCTCGCGGTATATCAAAATAATTTGCAAGCGATTTATAATTGAATATTATATACTAGCAGAACCAGGGCCGTCTTAGACTATGCTGGGGCCCCTGGGCACACAAGAAGTACATCATACTTTCTTTACATTCCAAAAGGGCCCCGACGACTTTCGCGCAACGAGAAAAGTGTAATGCGCCCGACCATAATATTGATTCAATATCAATATGATGTGAGAAATTGTCGGCCCTTCGGGGTCTTTGAGGATCCTGGGCACGGGCCCTGAGTGCCTTTATGGTAAAGACGGCATTGAGCAGAACAATCAACTTCGTTTCCCCAACGTTTGATATTCACTGCTGAACTTAGCCAACCCTCTCCCTATTAAACAATGTGTATGGATATGTAAATAGTCAACGATATAATTAACCACAACTTTATTTTCATTCAGCTTGCTTAAAATTCGACGGATTTCCGAAAAAAACTTTCAATTGGTAAAATATTTTATACATTACTAGTTGACCCGACAAACGTTGTTTTGCCATGTAAAAAAAAATAGGGTGGACAACCCTTATGGGGTATGAAAAATAGATGTTGGCCGATTCTCCGATAAACGTTGTTTTGCCATATAAAAAAAATTATGGGTGGACAACCCTTAGGGGGTATGTTAAATAGATGTTGGCCGATTCTCATAGATACCGGATAAGCACAAAAAATTTCATCAAAATCGGCCAAGCCGTTTCGGAGGAGTATGGCAACAAAAACTGTGACACAAGAATTTTATTTATTAGAAGGTATAAAACCCGGAAAGCTAAATATTGACATTCATTATATTGCCAGACTATACTCCCCATCTTTGTCCCCGTAAGGGGCGAATTTCTGAAAATCTTTTATTAGCATAACTTCAGTATGTACATAAATATACAAAACATGGCGTAAAATTTTAGTTTGGGCTGGACGTTGATATATCAGTTTTTATTTTTAAATAATTGATATTCAATTTCCAAATTAAACATTGAGTATGCGTTGGTTAATTGAATTTTGACGTCCGTCACACTCCAGCGACCCGGCTGCCGGTCGCGATTGCCGCCATAATTCGGATGTCATTACGGAAGTTGTGACAAGCTGTCAATTTTTAATGTGTATTTTATCTTTTTTATACGGTTAAAGCAGTAAATGAACCTGCAGGCCATCTGATGGTAACCAGTCTCTGCTGTCCAAGGACTTCGACACTTTAAGTTAGGTGTTAAGTAATAACCTCGTCGTCGTACATTTTAACTTCTTGTAATTTGACTTGTTTCTGTTTTGCAAAACTGATGATTATTGATTTGATTTGTTTCCGTTTTGTAAAATTGATAATTATGTTGAAATACTAGGGTTTAGCCATCATTACAAATTAGGTAGGTATAATTTAAATCGAATACATTATTTTTAAATGGATAAAATATAATTAAATGCAATTATTTAATTAATGCAATTATAAATTAATTAAAGGCAATTATTGTTGGTGTTTAAATTGTACAAAATTTCGTTGATTATTAAACATTTCAAAGTATTAGTATCATACAAAGCTTAAATGACTTTATATATTTTAGATATACCTATGTATGTCTTGAAATAAAAAGTATGTCATCCTAAGCACTTTTCCCCTATATGCATTGTCTTATCGATTTAAATTATCACTTATCATCTTCAGTCATTTCAACGTCAATCCTAATAACTAATTTGTCGTGATGACTATATAAATTACGATGATGAATTAACACTTTTTAGGTGCAGGTACCTTTATGTATTTTATATCTAACATGCTGTGCGGAACTAAATAATGTTGGGAAAACTGCGGCCTGTGGCGCAGGGTCTACACGCCATAAGGAACCCCTAGTTGCCCGGGATATTCCTTCAGTGGGTACACTGTACTGTTAGCAGCTGTTAGTTAGCGTCGGAGTTTGTGGTTTTTGTGGGCTACTCTTGAAGATTTAATCCTCGGGTTGTCGGATACCTACCTTCGAATTCTCGAGGGAGCGGGAGCCCGTGGTATGGTCGATTTTGGAGGGACGCGAAACATCTCTCCCAGGAGTGTGGTCTGTTAATGGCGCGCTTGTACATGCTTGAGACCATGCTTCGGCACATCGCTCCAAACATAGCGGCCTACCCAAACGCCCTTAAGGGCAGGTTCTGCTATGCGCAGAGACGCATTCTGTTGGCCTTTACACCGACGCAGAAAATTTAGCCGGGAACAGGTATGTAGTTAAGTCTAAAAACGTTTGACAAAGCAGCGACACGTCGAAGTAGGTTCCAAAAATCCAGGTCTGGTCAGTTACATACTGGTAGCCAACCACAGCCACTGACTCGGGGCCGATAAGAGTATTGACCTAAAATTTTAACAATGCTACTGAGAGCTTTAGTAAAAAATAATATGTAATGTGAAAAAATAAAAAATAAACTTAACATTGTTTTCATTTCGTATATAATATGGACCCAGTTTTGTAACACTAAGTTGACTACCTAGTACACTTTAGACGTATAGTTATGATAGTATCTAGTGCTTGCAATACACGAAGAAATACCTATCTTATATTTCTTCTTTATAAAAATGAATGTTTGTCTGTATGTCCTCTATAGAATCGTAAACTATTCGTTTGATCATGTGATGATCTTTAGCAAAGTTGTTATTAATGAACTCGCGAAGGTTTCTGGTGTATTTTTTTTGTATAGTTTTATGTTTTTTGCGTAGCACGCGCGCAGGGTACAGATAGTTATTATTAAATAAATACCTACTTTTCTTGTCCAATATAATTGAATTTAAAAATGTAGATGTTTCGTTTGCTTTCACTAGAAACATTGAACCTTCACGGGCAACTAATTTGGCATTGATCTACGAAGTAGGATCACCTTGGCCCAGCAACCATCGCTAACTGCCATGTAATTAAATCAAAATAAATACAATACTTTGAAATTCGGCCTCAAGTCTTGATTTGACGAAATTGACGTTACAGGATTAGTGGAATTGAGAGTTTGAGTGAAGGAGCGATTGTTTTATAAATTCTATTTAAACTACATCGAATTAAACTTTTAATTTTCAATAGCTTTTAATCCATAAAATATTGAAGCAAGTGAAAACAATAATAAAAACAAAAAGCAAACCCAATAAATACCAATGCATTTTTACATAGGTAGAACTCAATACCCTGACAGTAAAGTCTATACTAATTATATAAAACGGAAGTTTCTTTCTTTAAAAGCGCTAATCTGTAGAAGTACTGGTCAGATCTTAATATGTGGTAAAAGCAATTTAAGTTGAGGTAGGTACTTGCTTTAACTTGATAGGATGAGATAACAGCACTAACCAAACGCTTTGCGTTTTGAGACGTGTGACACCCCGTGATCAGACCAGCGTTGCCAAGTTAGGGTTTTTTTCCCCAAATATAGGGGAAAAAAGTAGGATGGATTTTTTTAAGGGAAATCTCCCGCACTCTCGCCAGGCTACTCAGGCTGATCATGCCCGGGGAGTTTCAGACTGGAGGTCGATATCTTCCGCCAAGTACAAGCCTTTACTAAGATGAAGAACAAAGTAAGACCAAAAAAAGGTCATGCACTACACCCGGTGGCCTTTTTTTTCGCCGTCGGGAAAACCTACAACCTAATTCAAAAAATACGGGAGGTCGCCAGGATTTCCAATTTTAGGGTTTTTTTTATGAAAGCTTTAGGGGGATACATTTTTGAGAGTTTTTAACCCTGGATCGGACAGTGATATTGCCTTTGTAGATAGGTAAATGGTATCAATAGGATGGGCAAACCTTCAAAAAAGTGTTTTAACAACTTAAACCATTTATTTTTTATTTACACAACAATCACATTTCAAATTCAACAAATTTAGGAAGCAATCTATAACAACAAATATCTAAACATAAAAAAAACGTACAATTAACTTAAAGTAAAAAAGTTATTTAGGTAAAGATTTTTCTTCTTTATGTTACGGTATTACATATTGTCTTCAACTAGTAAATGTTGATAATAAATAATATAATATATAATAACATATAACTTATATAAATACATATCGTCGCTTAAGTTCTAACACCGCGGATCTCAAAATTAGTAACTTTTCAGGAGAGCAAATAAACTATCTCAAATAGTTATTTTTAATTCTACAAGTACCAAATAATATATTGTGTTTAAAATAGTAATATACTCATATTAAAACAATTTTTATAATGAAAATGTAATATGTTCCTATATTATTTTGAGATACCATTAATTTATTAAATTATAGGAATTTTTAAAGTTACGCGGTGTTAGAACTTAAGCGAAGATATATTAGTTTTTGTACTAAATTTTAACTAAAATCTGTATTTCAAAATCCATTTATATAATTATATCACAAATACTTAATGCGTGATATAAAAATAAATATTTACGCAACAAGTTTAATAGTTTAATTCATAATGTTTTCTTCAAAAAAATGTCACATTCTGTATAAGCAGGTTTCTACAGGATAAAATACAATATCGTATTAAATTGAATACTATTACTAATAATGCGGTGGAAATTCTCGTCAGTAACTTTAAGTCGTACACAATGTAAATATTATAATGAATAACAGCTCAATAAATACAATACCAATAAATCACATTTAATTTAATAATGGCACGATAATTATTGCATCAGTATAAACAATAATACAGTCATATATACGAAAAATCTGAAATGAAATCTCAGATATACCAATGTAAAAAAATATCAAGAGTTAATTGATATCGAATTCTATTTCAGACGTATGTTTTATTTTATGTGCTTCATTGTATTATGTATTTATTATCATGTATCAATTTTAAACATATATTTAGTATTGTCAGAACTTAGCTTTGGTATGTGAATACTGTACTAAAATTGAACTGAAGTATTAATTAGTTAATAAAAGACTAAAACATAACAACCAAAATAAAAACAATCGTATAGACAAATTGAGTGCAAATATGTATATAACATGAGACACATTAAGAACACTTGATTTTAATTTAAATAAGATTAAGTTCAAGGATTTAACCTAAAATTATGCATAAATTTAAGAGGCACTAATTGAATTCTAATAACGCCCTGAATTAAACATTGCCTCATTCTCTTATTGACTTGCAAATCATAGTGACGTGTGTTATGTAATAACAACCCAAGTTCATGAATTAAGGCATTTGTAGTAATACCCAATAATTTACTAAGAATAGTTATCAAAATGATTTTATGAACACAACTTATGAATTATTCCTAAATCATTCAAGATGTAAATTTCTTACATCCATAATTATATCACGTTGATATACAATTTATTGCAGTATATTTTGGTTTAATAAATAGAAATACTTAGCCGGTTCATGAAACTTATCGGGTTTGTGACAAATATTTGGTAAAAAACATGTGTAGCATGTAAAATTGTTTGTTGGCTAAACTCCATTAAGAAACACAAGACAATTCTCATATGAATATTTTAAAATATTGTCAAATCACGATACCAATTATTATTATATAATTAAAATAAAATAGTTACTAATCTCACTTCTCTATTTAGTTTCGAGGATAAGAACTTATTTAAAACTTATATGGGCATGGGCATGACAAAGGTCTGCATTCACGTTACAACGGTCGCACGAACCACGTTCGTATGCGACAAGTGCGACCGTCGTAATGTGAATGCCCACCTTTATACATATTTAGACACTTCATGAGGTGGCAAAAAATTCACCTAACTACAACATGCTCGAGGCTACCTTATCATTTATCGCTATCACTGGCATTATCTGGTAACCTAGTTATCCAATTAATTTCCTATTGTTACCGAGCAAAAGATTTCCAATTGATTTCTTTTAGTGATTTCATAATTGCAAATAATTAGTTTTAGGAATTACCATTATTGTTACTTAGAAATTGTCCTATAGTTAGAAAAATTAAATTGTTCAATTGTAATATCATTATAGTTAAGTTTGATGTACAGTAGAAATGATTTTGCTTGTGTTTTCATTGTAAAAAGGTGCTTCTAGCAATATTTATTTATTCTTATATCTCCCTCTGTTTATTTTTAACATAACTATAAAATCCTTCTTTCAATTAAGTTAAATAAAAAAAAATCTAAAATGTAATAGATTTTCAATCATATATTACGTGATTAAATACAAAATATACCTATTATAAAAAAAAAATAAGACCTGTTAAATTAATATCAAGATAGTGTAAAAGAATAAATATGGCTTCCTATTCAAAATTGAAAATAAATAAAATTCAACTGATCTAAGGTACTCAAAGACAATGATTTTCTGTTTGATTCTCTCGAACATATTTTTATGTTTTTACTTTTAACTATATGCACCTTTTCAACTATTTAGGGTTGTGAAAGACTATAATAACACCCGCATAAGGCTTTTCAAATAACACGAAGTGGATCTTGATTTCACCGATTCACCGAATACTTGACATTGTTTACATACTTCATTAAAGGGTAAATAAATCAATGGCTGGCTACAATAAATTAGATGCACAATTCAAATGTGGGACTCTGACCACTTACAGCTTTCATTTTTCCTTATATTACATTTTTCGCTGGTACAATTGTATTAGGTACTGTTGACTTTTCAACTATTAACATAGCAATTAGGAACTATTGTATAAAAATACACAAAAACTGTCCACCCAAAAACAAATAAGCCTATATTATAAGGTTTTTATCAACCTCTTTATAGTGTGTACTGATTGATTGTCACCAAATAACTCTACGTAGCTCTTAGCTTTGTCTGCGTGTTCCTCGTGCAACAATCTTGTCTTTTCAACTGCATCTGTTTTTCTGATATGTGTCTTTATACTCTCCAAATTGACATCCGAGACACTAGTTAAATTTCCTAATTGATCATACAATTCAGGAGTTTCGTTTAGTGCGAATAGAACAGGGGCACTTACCAATGAAAAGGGTTCTTTGCTATTGTTTGTGAATTTCTGCAGTTCACTAGCTGCCTGCCATGCTAAGCATAGATGACAACCGAAGAGATAAGCTATCTTTTGGTCCTCAGTACTCCTGTTTGCTAGCAACGTGGCGCCTTCACAGCCGCGACCGAACAACGATCCACCATTGTACATTGTTCTCAACGTCCATTCTCTATTTGGTGATCCGAGTATATCTTTAACATCTAATGGCACAGTTTTGCTGGTAATTTTGAACATATCCCGATCTCTCTTGACTGGTTTTCCTGGCAATGGGATGTTCTGACTGTCCCGTTGTCCGAAAAACTCTCCTTCACTCAAATCTCGGAGGGCTGTTGATATTAAATAGGAGAGGTCCTGGTTTTTTATTCTAGCGAGCATGCCATTGGCTGTTACTAATAGATAGTCACCTATGAGTATAGCTATTTTGTTGGCAAAGATAGAGGTTTCCATTGCCTTGCCCCGTTCTTCTATTGGTATGTTAAGCAAGCCTCTGTGGATGTAGTGTCCTGTGCGGATCATCTCTGTGAGCTCGGCTAGCATCCGTTGCTTTTCCGTTACAGAGGTGATGAGCAGGGACTGCACTGGGGGTGTAATGGCCTTCGACAGAAGGAGTATGACAAGTCCCCAGGGTTGTAAGTTATTGTGTTCGTTGTATAAAACAGTCTTCGCTGTTCTCATTATTGGGTGATTACTGCCAACCTAAAATCAGAATAGCTATATATTAATTAGCTATGGGACACAATGTTATAAATTTTTAGAGAGTTCCCTCCAAGTAACTCAATAATACACAAGGGAAAAAACTTGTTAATCAATCAAACTATCATAATATAATGGTTTAGTTTCATTAGATATAATTATTTAGTTTCCAAATTTAATATTAACAGAATAAGATAGTAATAGATCACTTATAAATAATTCATAACTGTAATTTAGATTCTAAATTAAAGTTATGAATTATACATACAGTTTTTTTGCCTCCGTTATAAAGTAGCATTATTAGAGTTACAAAAGGTTTGCTTTCTGGCATCTATATATTGTTGTTTTAATATTACATTGCAGATGTATATGTATTCTGTCTGTATGTATGTTTCACCATAATATATCGAGCAAGCAGTCCGCCTGATGGTAAGCCTGCTGTCTATGGACATCTGTTATCAACTTCATATAGAACATACAAGTAGGTTCTATCTGTCAAATCTGTCTAAGTCAATCACAGATGCGTGTGCCTTAATCTCAACTTTATGTAAGTACTAATCTGCTTACCCTGTTTCAGTGAAGTTCCACTAATAAATGGAATGGATTTTTTATGAAAATACTTCATTTTTATTTAAAATTACTTTACAGTCTTCTCTTATAATATAATATTAGCTCTTATAATATATTATTATAATTATAAGTATAAATAATTTGACAATGTGGTATTAGAATTATGATACCTTACATAGAAATTTGTTTGTCTTGATGTGAAAGAAGTCATAAAATGTGTTGAGACGTGGTTATATATTATGAAATAGACTGTAAATAACTAATAGATTCAGTTACTGAATTAGAAATAGATAGTAATTAATGTAAAATTACTAACATATGTATTGATATACGTTTGTAGCAAAAAAATATCTGTGAATGTTCAAAACATTCTTAACCTTGTGCTTAGAAACTAGGAAATGACCTTCTATAGGCCTGTCAAGTAACATTACATAACTTTTGAAAGGATTGCATGCATACTGTAAGTTGAGGAAAAATATTATTTTCTAATAAATAATTATGATGATGAATTATATTCTATATGTGTGTATAAGTAATGGCATTATAGTTACTGCAAGTAATTCAAGGTCTTTGGATATATTTTAGAATTTCATTAAGTTATGAAAAACTCTAACTTGTAATTTAAATTCATGATTAAAATAGATAAGTTTTTGAACATAAGCCAACGTATGTGATGTTTGTTTTAGGTATCATATAGTAAGAAAATAATGAATTGGCGAAGGTACGAAGAAAATATGTACTTACAACTTTTCGCAGATGCATCGCCATGTTAGCGAATTCGTCGCTAAGAAGCCACCGGAGGTTCATGAAGGAGGTGGGGTAGCCCACGATCTTCTCAGCTTCCCTTATAACCTTACTCCACTGGGCTAAAGGTGGTCGGTACACAAAATCCTCCTGGGTTAGGTTTGTCATGGTGGTCTCCAGTCGAATTTGTTGTGATGACAGCACGGTACGACGGAAATGACGCATCATAGCGTAAGACATGATTATTCGGTATATTTGAAACTATTTTTATAAATGAATTACATTCGATTAGTTTCGCGCTTAAATTTATTGTGAACTAAATCGTAAAGTGCGCTCCGCTCACGGTGTGATTATGTCATTATTTATTTTGACATTTCGCGAGCGTTCAGAAACGCTTTGTCAAATGACAGCTGCGAATATTAAAATTACTGAACGTTAAATTTGTAACTCATTGATTGTTATTTAGTATTGATTCATTTACATTATTATTGTAATGCTATAATAATTCTTGATTTTATTTATTTCATGCTTGAATAAAGTGAGTTATAAAAATAATATTGTGTGACAGAATCCATTAGTAATTAAGCAAACAAATGCAGGAATAATGCATTAATAGGTAATTGTAAGAAAATATATTAATGATACATAGTTAGCGTTTATTCTTTGTATTTTTTCAACATAGTTACTAGCTTAATGCTCGCTCAAGTCAGCAGTTTACAAGTTTACAATTTTATTAGGTCCTATGGATTTTACAATTAAGTATTACTTTTAGCGCGTACCTATAACCTTGCTGTTTGTATATAGCCTCACCTATCAAAAAAGTTAATTTAAGCTATTTACAAGGTGGTAAAATCAGTGTAGTTCGCCCGGGGAAATACCACCACCACCACACCTATTTCTAGCGTGAAGCATTAGAAGGGTGTGGTTGCCGGCACACTTTCACATCAGGCGACCATCATAGTCCTCGGGAGTAGCAACGCATCTGTGATTAACTTCAGATGGAACCCATGTTCTGTATGAAGTTGATTACAGATGTCTATGAGCGGCAGTGACCACTTACCATCAGGTGGACTGCAAGCTCGTTTGCTACTTCAGTCAGATAAAAAAAAGCTGGGCGCGGTTAGGAAGTTGCAAGGGTGACCACCAGTGGTAAATTTGTATACGCGCTCCAGTGCATCTGTTGCCACTTTAAGCACGGTAGCAGTTGTTAACATTGGATAGTAGACGTTAAACCTCATTGGAAGTGGTTTGATAAACATCCGATGCTACCTACTTGGCCTCTAGTTACAAGGAAGATAAGACTTTTTTATGTGTGTGTAAAAATCCTAGTTTGCAGCTACTACAGCATTCATTAAATATACCTTGAAATTCTTTGATTACTACTAAAAACCTTACATTGAACCATTCGCCATCTACATCGCAATATATCAACCCATTATTGTCCCACTGAGCACAGGTCTCCTCTCCGGGTTATAAGTATGTTTTTTAAACCACAGTACACTCAGGGTTGTCTTTTACTTATTAGTGGCCCTGGGCACGTGATATTACGATTATGACCATATTAAAGCGTTATCGTTTGTTATTTAGGCTTGAGTAGTACGCGAACTAGTTCGTCGAACCGAAAACTATTCCTTCTGTGGGCAAGGAACTCTCGTTTGCTTGACGACCACGACTTTTTGTTGGTCAACGCACTGGACTCTGTATACTTCTGACGACCTTTTCTTTGGTCATCACATTCTTATACATCTGTATATCTGACGATCCTCCTCTGAGCGCTCCTTTACAACACTATTGTTAATTGGAGTAGGACTTAGGGGGCCTCCACCGATTGCGGGGCCCTGGGCAAGTGCTCAGTGTGCCCAGTGGGAAAGAGGGGCCTGAGTACACTAAGTACGCTGGTTAAGTGCAAATTACAGATACTTTGGAGAATTTTTTTAAACGGAACTTTTAAGCTTAGATTCCTGGCGATGTTTTCCTTCTCTGTAAATAAGAGATAGTTGATTTTTGATAAGCGCTTAATTAAAAATAAGAAGTGCGTTACCGGGATTTGTAATGTAACTATAACCGTCACTATATATATAGGCTGCCACTGTTCTTATCGCAATTAACAATAATCTTATATCTGCATCGATATTACATTCATGACCCTTGTATTTAACAAGATAGCAGAGTCTTCGTACTTACTGTACTTAGGTTTGCATAAAATTTATAGGTACTAAAATTTTATTTTCGAAAGCGCACTCTGGACATATTGAAAGAAGAAAGAAAGAAATATTTATTTGTAAAAAAATACTACAACATAATGAGACATACATACATACATACATAATTTGACCATTACTGCAGTAAAATTTTACAAAAGGGTCCACACTCAGCCTCACCGCGGCGAACCACGGCCACTGATTTTCAGTGTGTCCCAATTGCTGTACTTGTTCCATTAACTAAGTCACCTGCAGGACAAAATTTTGAAAAGGACAGGTATATATGTAGCAGCTTTCTACAGAAACATAATTCATTTCAGATTTTATCGTCGCCCCACTCGAACATAACACTAATAAATATGAAGCACTGAACGTTAACGCTTCCACGGCGGCCAATCACGTGTCTGGGCGCAATAATTCAAAAAATAGAAGGGTCAGTAGGCCCCTGGCGAAGACGGTGGCTCGTCCATAGCAATTAAAAATAAAACCGATGTATAATTTGTTGCCAGTTTATGGTGGCCCCATCCTGCGGCCGCAAAACGACTAAAATGTACGCATTTGCATTTTGATCGGCGCAGTTCTGATTGAGTGAGGTCCGCTCCGTAGGACGAGTACGGGCGAGGGATAAATCGGATTGATTTCGTTTTTTACTCTTTCAAATAATCGGCAGCCTGCCAGGTATTCTGTCGGATTGCGCGGGGTTTATTAAACTTTTTCCTTCGATAAACGCGCGGGATATTTTAGGAATTCGCGGAATATATGGGAGAGATTCGGCGTCAAAACTAAAAGGGTTCCATCAGTTAAGTTCGGGAACGGTGGGCATAAACAAGTATTTTATCGGAGTGTATCTCGGCGGGCCGGTCTGCGGGCGGTGCCGTGCAATTACGGCCTAATTGCCGCGTTCATTTCGCAGAAATAATTTACTAATATACATCTACGCAGACCACGCCTCGGCCATCAACATCGCATCTTCACATCTATGCACATGTTGCTACATAATGTGCTGTGTAATTTTTGAAGGAAGCTGCTTCTGTGTGTAAAACTTAAGTGGTCGATAAGTGGTCGTTTGTATCAACTGCTACATTATCGACTTGTCGAGTTCCTTTTCTCGATGGCATGCTATGAGGTTATGAGCACATTACTCATCTAAGGAGAATGCCAGTCCTATTACGGCACATAGCGTGCGCTGCTAAGAAAACAGATTCGCTGAACTAGCAAAAAAAAATAGACCAGCTTGTGTTTCAACTTTAGCTGTTCGTTCAGGATGTGATTGAAGAAACGCCTACGTCTACTTACAGCAGTAGTCCTGAGGGTGTTATGTATGGGTTATTTTAAATGAATTCATTCCCAAATGACAAACTAAATGTTAATAAAATAAGATTGTTTTTTGTATCTCTTTTCGGAGGGTTATTCTCTACATCAGGTGCATCTTATAATTGCGATTTCATACGGTCATGTGACTCAAATCATTACATACCTACTTAGTTTATTTCTGTTGGGTACAAGAAAAAAAGCAAAATTCCTGATAAACCAGTTATAAACGGTAAAGAACAAGTTGGTTTTACAGGTTATGTATTAGTTTGATGTGACGTTATATAGCAGGAAATCATATTTCTAAGAATTGCTACAATCAGTCGTCAGGGGCAATTATGCAGGAGTTAAGACTGTTTTTATTTGACGACATCAATATTCATTTTGCTTCATAACACTTGAAATTGACTGAAATATATTTTCAGTCGCTGCTGTACGTAAAGTATCGATCTTCACATAAATAAGTGATAGGTAGAAAGTACCTAGATGTATATAATAGAAAGTACCTATAAGTTCTTAAAAGTACCATCAAAAGTCCTAATCTTGCCTCGCGTCCTATGATTCTCTATTTTAAGAAAAAGTTAATCTTTTCCAATTTAATTGTTAGGCACCAGAAAAATACGTAGCGATTAGAAAAAATATCTGGCTACACTAATAAGCTAACGTTAGGTTTTTAACATGCAAAGTTGCTAAAAAAAAATTATTAACGAATATATGTCAAGATGGTTATTTTCAGTAGCCTTAAAACTTTTCATGTAGGTCATTAAATTATGTATCTTCATAGTGTTTTCTAAATTAATGAAACATTGATAGCTTCTTCGTTTTTCGGTGCATAATTGGAATAGAAGTAAATGTAATGAGAAATTTAGATAGGTATAGGCCAAATGTGGCAATTGTATTGAACAAGTTGACATAACATTGCTTGGCCTGGGCCGAGTCCTTGAAAAAAATTAAATTATATTAATATCAAAGATGTACAAATATATCATGCCATTGACATTTTTAGAGTAATAAAAGTTATAACGTACCTAATATATTACAATTGCAATAAATTGGGTTGTCTTACCCCCGAGTCCCTTACCTATATGCTACGGCAAGGTCAACATGGAGGCGGTGGGCAAGGATTTTTGGGCCTAGAATGAGTCCTCATCCCTCTAAGGAGATCGAATACCCTCCGGATCCTTATTTTTTTTTTATAAAGTACTACAGTGTTAATAAAAACTTTGTAATATAATGTACAAATGTGGAAGATGTTTGCCAGGCTCACTTTTTAATTGGTGGTAAAATAAATACTTATTGTAGGTACGTCGTTTTCCAGCTTACCCGTGACGATGTAGTCTTAATGATCGCTCTACATCGATACAAATTTTATGTGTTATGGCTTAAATCATGAAAGTATAAGATAATATAAATATATATTTTATTTAATATTTTGTATATGAGACTACTTACAATTTGGGTATTATGAGACTACCCTACAATTTTTTTGTCAATGAAGATTACATAAAATTGTGTCCAAACATTGCCTTGATAATTTTATCTACTAAAAAAAAACCTGACACTGAATGTGTGTTTATATTGTTCAAATATTAATTAAGGTTTCAGTTTGTGTCAAAATGAAGCTAAACTTATTAATTTTGGTGTAAAGGTATTAGGCAATTTTAGGGATAAAGCCTTGCCAATTGCCAAATTTATAAAAACAAAAAAAAAATGTTTATAAGTGACAATTCACAACAATTTGTTAAAATTGTATATTAACCGTAGTTTTCTACGCTGCAGTGTGTCAACAACATGAAAATCATAAAAAACCAAATTTTTATCTCATTTTATACCAAGAAATATCAATATTCGTGAAAAAGTTAGGTTAGGTTAGGTTAGATTTGATGGTTACATTTGATGATACCTACCTATTCTCTCTTTATAAGTAGTAAATCACCTAATTGTCCACGTATTGTCCTCCAATTCGCACTTGGCCAGCGCGGTGGGCTGTGGCCTAATCTCTCTCATTCTGAGAGAAGACCCAGTGCCTAGCAGTGGGACAATAATGGGTTGACGAGAAATCACGTAATTGACATGTACATAAATGCAAAAGATTTCATAGCTTTGGGATAGTTAATTAACCAGAATATTGAGAGGTGTGGAAGATAGGTTTCGCAAGGTGCGTACACCTATTTCTAGCCTCAAGGAGTTCTTGCGTTTAGGTGGAATGGTAAGGCGGCCAGCTAACTTTTTAGTAGGCGAGTGGCGGCTATCTTAGCCCTCGGAAATTGTAAGGTGATTGACTTCACATAAAACCCTGTATTCTGTGTGAAATTGCTTACGAAGTCCATACGCAGTGATCACTTACCACCAGGTAGTGTGCATACTCGTCTGCAATATCAATTTGATAAAAATAAAATTCATCATCCAGGTCAAGGGAATCCAGGGAAGTACTGGATTAGACAAAGTTTAAGTTTCTATAAAATCAATGCTAGCTACAATCCATGGTTTGCTATCTGATGGCAAGAGTTTGTTGGGTTTTCTATGAACACCTCTAATGCACTGCCACTCCTCAGGGCTAAGGTGGTCGCCATATATAAATGAACCGACACATATGCTACTGTTATATGTACATGTTATATGTACATATGTTCGGAGTACAGACATGGGGTTCTTCGAGAAGGGTACAGTAGAAGTCATTCTTCAAAGTCGACGACGCATTAGCGACTCTCCTGGCAAATGTTCACAGGCGACTTGACTTGCCATCAGGTATTACGTGTGCTTTATCGCTAGGAACAGCGAATAAATAATCCAACTCACAGCTCCACCTAAACTTAATAGCTACCATGCAGTAGTGTGGGTCTAGTACAGGACCTGTCTTTCTACTGGGGTTGTAGATTGCTATTCAGACTTATTCTAGATTTGTAGCATTTGATTGGTAAGGTCCTAAAAACAGGAACAAGTATAGTGAATGCGCTATTACTTCACATTTAGCAAAGTACACTGTGAAATTCTTCCGAACTTCAAGACTTTATGCACCTGAAATCCTGAGTAGCTGTATATTCTCAAAACACAGATTGTAAGTATTATTTCATAATAAAGCAGGAATTAATGTAAATATCTGTTTAATTTATTGCCTAATATTCATTGTAAAATCCTTGTTCTCCCTTCGGTAACGGAAAATTAAGAAACACCTCAGCGATACAATCTTACTTTACAAATCAGTAAAATTAATGACAGTCATGTAAATATTTAAATTTGAACGCACCCAAAATATTTTACGGTTGTTCTTAATCGACATCACGCTTCGTTTCAGAAAATTAAGTACTCGTCTACGGTCACCAAAACGTTCTTATAAATATGCATAGAGTAATTTTTGAGAAGGGAACCTTTAATAAGTGAGGTGCGCTCCTCCGCCCGACGGTAAATTGCTTCTTCGGTTATTATTCTCCGCATCGCCAATCCTATCCATTTAAAACCAATTATGTTTTATTATAGCTTACAGAGAGGGATGGGGAATGTTTTGTATGGTGGCAGAGAGGGATAGAGAATGAACCACAGACAAGAGTAGGTTCGTCGAGCGCGCGCTTTTGTTTTTATTTTTAAAATGCACACACGGGCACGGGCGCGCTGTCTTGATGCCTGATCGTGAATGGAGCCCTAATGGACGCTTGGAAATATAAAATTAAATCGGATATAATGAGTTACATAGGCTATCACGATCGCGGGTTCGACGGGTCGCGGAAGGCTTTTGTTCTTGGGTCGACGAACCCGCATCGTTTTTAGTAATTATAATTGACTTTTTGTTTCTTATTTCACGTTCGCCTTAATGGAACGTTAATGCGAACCGTCAAAACTCGTGTTATTTCTCAATAAAAGTCATCAGTCATCGGCGCGTTAGCTTGGATGGATGGAGGATGTAGCTGTTTCCCCAAAGATGATTAAATTTAACATGATTACTTATTGACTGTTGTAAAATTCACATACTTAAGAACTATGAAGGAAATGGAAGTGAATATCTCTCGTCAACCCATTATTGTCCCACTGCTGGGCACGGGTCTTCTCTCAGAATGAGAGAGTTTAGGCCATAGTCCACCGCGCTGGCCAAGTGCGAATTGGTGGACTTCACACACCTCCGAGAACCTTTTTTTTTAAAGAACTCTCGGGTGTGTAGGTTTCCTCACGATGTTTTCCTTCACCGAAAAGCAGTGATAATTAATTTCTAATACGCACATGAATCAGTGGTGCGTGCCTGGGTTTGAACCTCGGACCTCCCGATCGAGAGGGCAAGTTACAACCATTAGGCTATCACTGCTCTTGAAGTGAATATACCAGACTCTTATTACTTAAAAAAATGTGTATTTAATTACTGGGCTTGTGTGGCCTCCATGTTCGAACCCCGATAAGGTTTGTATGTGAATTTTCATAGACACATATATGGCATCTACTAATTGTTGACTCTGTAATAGGTTATGTTAAAAATTAAAAAGCGTAGGTAATTAATTATTATCGCTTGGGGCACTAATTTAGTATCTAAGCGCCTAATTACAGCGTAGCCCGAGGTGACCACTTAATTATGTCTTCCATTTTAAGTTCAGAAAAAACGGTCAATTCTTATGCAAGTCTAAATTTTAGATAACACGACTTGTTCGATATGTCTAACTTCTTTTTTAATAAAGTAATTTAAGTTGCAAACGAGCATATAATTAGCCAACCTTAGATGGCAGGAAATAATCATCTTTTATAACAAGCAGGGCTTTGTATTACTAGGGTACCTACTAAACCACGATGGAAACGGATATATGTAATGTTATGTAAGGTCATCTAAGTATGACTGTGTTGTCTACAATTAAAGTAATTAGTTTTATACCGTTTTAATTGTAGTAACTAAATAAATAAATAACTAAATAAATGTTTTTTTCATATCTTATTAAAGTAGCAAACAAGCACGCAGTCCACGTGATGCTAAGAGGTCACTGCCGCCCATGAACATCTGTAAGAAACTTCAAACAGGACATGGGTCTATATGAAAACAATCACAGATGCGTTGCTAATCCGGAGGACTGTGATGGTCGCCTCATATGAAAGTGTGCCGGCAACCACACCCTTCCATCGAGACGCAAGAACTGCTTCACGCTAGAAACAGGTGTAGGTGTGAAACGTATGTTAAAACTTCATCGATATACCCATACATTTTGAATAATTGCCTCTGAATTTGCTAAAGAGGGCTCAAATTTTCAAGTACCTATTTAAGTCTATTTGTCACACGAAGAAAATCAGAAACATGACCCAAGCTCCCATCCTAGATCTAAGAGATAACATCTTCCCGCAACCAATTTCCATTCCGCAAGTGCCTGTAACACCAAATCGCATTGAAGAGTCTACTGTCAACTTACTTTACCGACAACGTTGCACGGCAACTGCAAAATGAAATGAAAAAAAATTCGCCCTCAGTCTTAAATGCTCTTTAATATTAAGGGCGATCACGTCTGCATCTTCTTTACCACACTTTTCAAATCAGAATAAAGCAGCCTCTGTCGCTATAGTAGAAAAAATGTGTGCGTGTACTAGCGTACACTCGTAAGAAGTGAAACTTCTTTATGACGTTATTTTTAAAAAATAATTTACTATATGCAACTTTACAGAAATTGGTTAAATAAAGTTAAATTAGATAAAGTTTAATAAAAGGCTTTTATTAAACTTTATCTAATAATCTAATCTATAATAATCTATCTAATATCACGCGTGGTAGGGATAAGAAAAAGATGGCGCGTAACGAAAAAAAAAGATGGCGCGTAACGAAAAAATGTTACACTAAATTTTATTCCAACCCCGATAAAGAAGTTTCACTTCAACCAACCCCGTGTAGAAGTTTCACTTCAAAAATTCGCCCTCAGTCTTAAATGCTCTTTAATACTAAGGGCGATCACGTCTGCATCTTCTTTACCACACCTTTCAAATCAGAACAAAGCACCCTCTGTAGCTATAGTAGAAATAGGTAAACACGCATCTCGTTACTGAAGTCCCGACACTAAATATTTCATCCCGTCCGCGATATATCCTAAAACGCATTTCGTAAATATCTCAGCAAACTCCCACGGTCTATAGCGTATGTATACAATGGTCGCATGCAGATCCGTCCGTCCGTCTCAGTGCGCATTAGCGTACAATGTACAATGCGCTTGCGCATGCATCGACGAGCCTTTGATCCCGCCGCTGAATCACTTGTCCGACCGGCAGGTTGCAGCGAGGATAGTAATGCGATGAATAGGATATGATACAGTCAAGCGAGAAAACATATGTTACTAGTAGTATAGGTACGGTCATAAGAAAATAATACGGAAATCTTACTATCAAGAATGCAGTACCAATAAATAGTTTTAAGCAAAAATTGAAGAAATTTTGTCAGCAGCACGACACTGGCTAAAGATATGTAATGTAAAATAATATTGTAAATTCTCATATAAGTGAATTATGTATTAATTAATTCTTGTGATAAATAAAGATTTCTATACCCTTAAATCTTAAATTGTTAAATATTCTTTTTATTCAACCTCAGTGGAGATACCAAGTAGATTTGTGCATAAATGTAATTAAGGTAAAAAAAAGTTGTACTATTATTTTTATTTGATCGAAGTAGCAAATGAACATGCGGTTCACCTGATTATTAGTTGTCTGTCATGGGCTTAGCAGTAATATGTAAGCAATTTCATAAGAACACAAGTTTTATCTGAAGTCCATCACAGATACGTTGCTACTCTGAGCTGATATTGTTGCCTCAAATTAAAGTGAGCCAGCAACCACACCCTTTCATCGAAACGCAAGATATGCTTCACGCTAGATATAAGTGTGGCGGTGGTACCACCCACCTATTGGTTCTACCACCTGGCAAAACTACTACTTGTACTACTTTGTAAACTAAAGTGGAAGAAGAGAGTATAAAGTCATGGTTGTAATCGATGATGGTTACCGCCAGATTCATTAATAATAAACCGATAGACACACAGACATATCAAGATTTTTTACAAAGATTTAGGATTATAAACGGACATCGTATTTTTTTTTACTTATATTTAACTCAATGATATTTATAGTCTTTTTATCGCTTATAGCTTATCTTCTTTAATGTGGCAAAAGGTTTTCAAGGAACCTGCATTTATTTAAC
Organism: Spicauda simplicius; assembly: GCA_949699795.1. Lineage (NCBI taxonomy): Eukaryota > Metazoa > Arthropoda > Insecta > Lepidoptera > Hesperiidae > Spicauda > Spicauda simplicius. The sequence continues at coordinate 16,957,085 of OX453075.1, read as the reverse complement.
TGAAGGTAGATACTTGATTTTTGACGCCCCGTATGTAAATAGGTACATCCTTCGGTTAGCGAAGGCTTTGATCAGCCCTTATCTAGTTTATTTGTATTTTCAGCGCCGTAAGTCCTAGAGCTTGTGTTTTTCAGGCTATTTACTTAGTGTTGTTATATTTTTGGTTGATTTTATTTTAAGTAAGATGGATGCCTGATTGATGGATATTACAAATATATGTATGTTTTGGGAGATACGACTGTCACACCTATTTCTATCGTGGTGTAGTTCCTGCATTTCGGGGCAAGTACCTTTGTAGTTGATCACTTTAATATGAGTCGACCATCTACATAAAATTCTACATAAAGTTGCTTATAAATACCACTTACCATGAGATAGACCGCATGCTCGTTTGCTACTTTAATCATACAAAATAAATATAAGGCTGACGTAAAAAAGGAGGTACAAACATGAGATATTTCAACTTTGCCTAAGTTGCAACGCATTCAGATAACTTCTAACCGGATTCCTTCTGACATGTGAGGCAACGATCACAAATTATCACATCAACTCTTCTCTTCAGTGTATGGAATTGTAAACAGAAGAGAGTCGTCCCTGTAGCTCCGGGATCAGAATAGGGCTACAGCATCCCCTGCCTGTCGTAAGAGGTGACTAAAAGCGGCTTCCGGGGTTGCAAACGGCTAGAGTGGGAGCTCGAACCGTTCGGTCAGTTAATCTCGGGAAGGACGGCTGTATGTGTGGTCGCATACCGTCGTAAAGACTAGACGGAGCGGTGGGCCCAGCCGCCCATCTGGGAGGAGCCCAATGGGGCAGCGCGCTCGGCGGATTCCGGTTGAAGTCGTTTCGAGATCCCGGACTCCTCCTTTTCAGCGCCGAGGACGGTCACCGGGGGGGTTTTAGTGCGGTAATAATCCCACATAACCCTGCGTCGCTCCCACGGCGTCGAGTAGGTTTCCCCCTCGAAAACAAAAAAAAAATCAGAAGAGAGATCATCGGTGTTTACGAGCAGATCGAGTGAGACTATCATAATTTTGCTCATTGCAAGCATATTAGGTGGTCACTGCTACCCGTGGACAACTGTAATCAACTTCATACAGAAAATGGGTTCTATCTGAAGTCAATCACAGATGCGTTCTACTTTCGAGCACTAAGATGGTTTGGTCTCCGTATTAATTACTCTGACAATTCAAACAGAACATAAAAAAAGTAAATCTGTTGAGTTCTTAACAAATCTACTTAGTTGCGATTGTTTTCCGATATTTTGACAGTGTAAGAAAAATAATTGATTGACAAATTGTAAGTGTACCTACTCGTAGGCTTCTATAAAATTTTATTTCAATAGACATTTCATTTTAACGTTTTAGTTTTATTTCTACGTATTATTCTATAAGAAAAGTATTCACATTACGGTGTGTTAGCGGAATAATAATAAAATTCTTTGAGTTAGCTTTTGTTTCAGAATCAAACCATCTAAAACGTCAACAGCAATGGTGTAGTTCCGCTATTACCTACTAGATGGCGTTAGAAGTACTGTTTGGTGAAATAAACGGCCGTAATTTATGAGCATACAACATCGGCAATATTATTAAAAAACTACATTAAATTATTACTATTCAATATCATTAAATAATTACAGATTTTTGTTGAGATAGGAGTAAATTTATTTTTTTAATTGTATGAACGATGCAACGTAGGAAGACGGTACCTAATTATTGAAAACGTATTAATTATTTTTCTGTTTAAAAGAATCATATACCTACCTAACCTTTGGTTTATAACGAATCTGACGACCCGCGTGGCGCAGCGGTTAGCGTACCGGTCTGACATGCAGTGGGTCCCGGGTTCGATTCCCGGCCAGACAGATATCTGAATGATGAGTTTAGATTCTTGTTCTGGGTCTGGGTGTTTGTGTATTCGTCTTTGTGTGTGTGTCCATGGCACCCACGACACAGGAGAAAATCCTACTGTGGGGCTATGAGTGTAGAAAGCGTTTTCCAAATCCTTCTAAGAAAATGTACTAGGCTGATCATAAAAATAAAAAATAAAAAAAAAAACCAAAAACCACTTTTTGAAGTATCCTTACAACATTTTAGACGAATTGTTAAAAAAGAGAACATCAGATAATGGACACAAGACAAGCTCAACAAACAAGCGAAGTTAAAAATGTATGATGGCGGAAATAAAAACCGCTGTTTTAAACTCACGGAACATTTCAAATATATTATTTACCGGGATTTCTCTCAAACAGAACAAGAGATTTTTCGAAGCAGCCTGCGCTTCTGGTATCAAATATTTAAGCGGTTTCCTTTCTGTTCTAAATGTGTCACTGTTTTTTCCTTTGTTTTGCATAAAAGAAAAAATGTTTTTAATTTATGCAGTAGCTGATACTATAACTCCGATTAAAAAGAACAGTACAAGTGTAGGTATTTTAAAGACTGTTTTTGAAGTCGATCAAAACTAAGGAGATTCGTAGAAAGAACACAAATGTATCGATTTGTTCAGAAACATATTATCATATCATATCGTATTATACATTTAATTATTTCAACGAATCTTAAGTATCTCGTAAAATATGGCCGGATGCGAGCCTAGTCCTATTGTAGTAAATAGTTCTACATTTATAAAAAAGTGATAATATCATATGGCATTTCTCGTAATTATAAGCTATATAATTATCACATGTCTAATCGTAGAAATGATGTGTGTGACAGACACATCACAAAAATAGGATTTTTTGTTTTTTGAGGTCTGGAGTTAGACAATAATTGTATACCTACTAATAGGTAATTACAAGTTGCACATTGTTTCTTCTTTTTTAAGATTAGTTGCATAATTATGATTGCCGCCAATTTTATAGACAACTGTCAACATTGAAATAGATTATTCTTAATCCCGTTAGGGACCAGTGTGGTGTTAAGTGCCAGCTATTTATTCAGCCAAGTCTAGCGGCTAGGTGAGCGGCTGTCGGGGTGTGCTCTAATGTGTTTTTGATTGTCTCCTTCTCTCCCGGCAGAAGGCAGACTTTTAATGTCTTAAGCGGTTTGATTAACATCTTCAATATATATACACATATTACAAATAACGTTTTTACTACGAGTTTAATTCACACTGCTAATAAAATATAAATGATTATGTATATTTCTATATAATATTCAATAATACCTAATAAGCAAATATTTTATTTAAAAAACTTTGTAGTGATTTAAATGATATCTTCACTTTCAATATATTAGCATAAATATCATAATTTGGTAAAATCTCGTAGTTCTCCTTTGAACGACTAGGTTAGGTTAGGTTAATGATAATGAAAAATTTCAAATATAAAAGGCGAAGATTGCACCCTGCTTCACACATGTTTTTTTTTTTGCCAATGGGTAACAATAAACTTTCCTCCGTTATTTAAATTTTTATTAATGAACTTAAACTTTCGGTCCTTGGTACAGCTTTTTTATGATATACCTAGATGCAGCAAATGCGCATGCTGTTTAACTTATGTTTTTTATACGAGGTTTGGCTCAGATGCGTTCCTTAGAACTAAGTTTTAATTTATATAAGGTTTAAATAGTAAACGAGTAATCCACCTGATGGTAAGTGGCCATTGTCGCCGATGAAGATCTGTAGCGAACTTACGTTAGAACGTGAGTTCTATCTATAATCAATAACAGATGCGTTGCTACCCCCGAGGATTATGATGGTCGCCTAATACAAAAATTGTGCCGGCAATCACACCCGAAACGCAAGAACTGCTTCACGTTAGAAATAAGTGTGGCGATGGTATATTTACGAAATAGTCTTTTTATATTTGTTCTTAAGGTTTTTTTTTGCTTAACACTTTCACGGACAGAACGTGATTGTACGTCTTAATTTAAGATTTTGATATGACACAACGTACGATGACGTTCAAATGTAAAATATTATTTACGACAGAACGTTTATTCCTGATGAACTTTCAAGTTAAAATCTTATTGGATGTACCGTGTGTCACACCATGTACAATACTAGAAACTTTACTGTCACGATTCTGTCATGACGTCTAAAACGTATGATATCATTGGGCTCTACGTATTTATACGTCATGCATGGAGATTTACTGTGTCATTCTATAACACAGACTCAAGTGGTACCGTCCGCGAAAGTGTTAACCTTTTCACATAGATTGCTTATCACTCTTCTGGAAACAAACCCCGAGAGTGACTGTGTTCCAGAACATTGGTTAGAAATATTATCCCTACAAATAAACTTTCGTAAACGGGACGTATTATTGATTTCTCTGGTATTTTTTTTTATCGACTGAAGCAGCAAATGAGCATGCAGTCCACCTGATGGTGAGTGGTCACTGCCGCCCATGGTCATCTGTAATCAACTACAGAACATGGGTTCCATCTGAAGTCAATCACATATGCTTTGCTACTTCCGAGGACTATACCTAATGGTGGCCTCATGTGAACGTATGCCGGGAACTACACCCTTCTATCGAAACGCAAGAAATGCTTTACGCTAGAAATAGGTGTGGCGGTGGTACTTCCCCGGTCGAACTACACTGGTTCTACCACCTTGAATGGTAAATATAATCGCAACTATATTATCTACTACTACGTTAGTGACTAATTAAAAGTAAAAGAATTGGTTAGTATTTGAAATGAAATGAAAAGTCTTTATTTTGTATAGGCCAAAGGGGGCACTTACAAATTGTCAGATACATTTTTTTTTCTTACACTACCATCGGATCGTAACACGACCTCAACTGAGAAGATCCGGCAAGAAACTCAGCGGGTTTGTCTTTTTGTTATTTATATCTATTATAATTACTTTGGCAACTACGTTCTTTTTTAAATTTTAAACGACTTTAACTTTACCGTTCAGCCCAACTTTATAAACTTTTATAAATTTCCTTATATTTGTAGCTGTTTAAACGAAACAGTATAGATATGTTCTTATTCAAAACCAATTCCCCATGTTCAAGAGCTAGAAATAACAGAGTACGTCGGGGTATCGCGTCGCGAGCCGGGTTTAAGTACATTTCCTTCATTTCGGAATTCCCGCTCACAATCATTGTAGCAATTTTCCGGAGCATCCGTCGTGAGAGGCCGCGGGGTGGTGGGCCGAGAGCTGCGCGGAAAATTTGCAAAATCTTACAAGGAGGAAATAGAATTATGTGGGAGTAGCTTATTCCCGCGGTTCTGTCTGTTTTGATTATGTGTATCAAGGTAATGAGTTATCTGCGCGTTAATCCAGGATATAAACTATCTGTGTGCTGAATTTTACCGAAATCGGAGCAGTAGTTTCTGCGTGCAAGAGAAACAAACACAGAAACAAACAAAGATTTCTTCAAGAAAGGTGCGTAAAGAGCTCTCCTTTAAAGCCGGCGATGCATTGGCGACTCCTCTGGTGTTGCGAATGTCCACAGGCGACGGTGACTACTTTCCATCGGGTAGCTCGTCTGCCTTATCGTTAGGTTAAAGTATGAAAAAAAAATACGCAAACTTTCGATTTATAATATCATTAATAGCATTGACATAAATAGAATGATTATAAATGAACTGTGCCCTGTGATGTCGGTTTTGAATATCATCACTTCCTCTCTTGCCGTGCACATCGTAGGAGACGGTTCGTGGACGAAATCTAAGGAGATGGGCAGCATTTTTCTTTAAAACATCCACACCAACTGTTACCAAAATGCATGCCAGGTACAGAGACTATTTTTTTTATCTGACTGAAGTAGTAAACGAGCACCTAATGGTAAGTGGTCACTGCCGCCCTGCGGCATCATTAAGCAACTACATACATGTTCTATATTCCATCTGAAGTCAATCACAGATGCGTTTCTACTCCCTAGGTCTATGATGGTCGCCTCATTTGAAAGTGTGCCGGCAACCACACCTTTTATCGAAACGCAAGAAATGCTTCACGCCAGAAGTAGGTGTGGCGGTGGTACTTCCCCTTGAAAACTATTGCTATATATAAATTTCCATTGGGGGAGGCCTTGGTCCACCTATGAACTTCTAAAGGCTGATAAATGGATGGGAATGGTAATATAATTTTACATATCGAACGTTTAAAGTTTACGTCCAATTTACATAAAAGTTAATGTGTGTATATTTCTACAAACTACAAATACCTATATATTTAAATTTTGGTTATAATTAAATGTATATTCCTAAAGTTTGCTTACATTCCAATATATGGCACTAAATATAGTCATAAAGAATACCATTTCTTTAAAATCGACATGGAAATGTTTAAAAGCGGAAATTCCCAAGATTATTTCCTTATAGCATAAATGCAGCGACATATAAAGATGCAAAATAGTCTGATATATTTATAAATGGTAAATACAGGAAGTGTAAGATCATATTCCTTATTAGAATAGCGTGGGCGGCGGTTCGTTGACTCAGTAACAGTCAGCCGGAAAAGTAATATTATTAAATTATCTACTGTAGGAATCATAATACACACAACAATTTTATCATAGCACACTTTCACATGAGGCGACCATCATAGTCCTCGGGAGTAGCAACGCATCTGTGATTGACTTCAGATGGAACCCATGTTCTGTATGAAGTTGATTACAGATGTCCATTGGCGGCAGCGACCACTTATCACCAGGTGGACTGGATGCTCGTTTGCTACTTCAGTCAGATAAAAAAACAATTGATTTTTTTACTTTCTGTACCGAAATTTTGAAGTTTAAGTCGAATTTTTGCTGGCATGATCCATTAAAGCCGTGATAAATATAATAAAAAATACTCATTTTTTGTGTCTTATTAGGTATCATTCTTACCGTCCCTGTAGCCTCGGGGTCAGAATAGGGCTACGGTATCCCCTGCCTGTCGTAAGAGCCGACTGCTTCCGGGGTTGCAGACGGCTAGAGTGGGAGCTCGAACCGTTCGGTCAGGCAATCCCGGGAAGGACGGCGGTATGTGTGGTCGCATACCGTCGTAAAGACTAGACGGAGCGGTGGGCCCAGCCGCCCATCTAGGAGGAGCCCGATGGGGCAGCGCGCTCGGAGGATTCCGGTTGAAGTCGTTTCGAGATCCCGGAGTCCTCCTTTTCAGCGCCGAGGACGGCCACCGGGGGGGTTTTAGTGCGGTAAAAATCCCACATAAAACAAAAACACACAAAAAAAAAGGAATCATAATACACACAACAATTTTATCATAGCACACTTTCACATGAGGCGACCATCATAGTCCTCGGGAGTAGCAACGCATCTGTGATTGACTTCAGATGGAACCCATGTGCTGTATGAAGTTGATTACAGATGTCCATTGGCAGCAGCGACCACTTATCACCTGGTGGACTGGATGCTCGTTTGCTACTTCAGTCAGATAAAAAAAACAATTGATTTTTTTACTTTCTGTACCGAAATTTTGAAGTTTAAATCGAATTTTTGCTGGCATGATCCATTAAAGCCGTGATAAATCCAATAAAAATACACATTTTATGTCTAATTCGGTATTCTTATAAATAACAAGTAACTTAAAATTAACTTAATTTATGTAAAACTTTATTGACGTTCCTAATTTTAAACTAAAAGTCAAAAATCTAAAATTATTAGTGTTTCCTACTATATTGTACATGTATTAGACATATAAACCTTCCTCTTGAATCACTCTATCTATTAAAAAAACTGCATTAAAATCGTAGCGTAGTTTTAAAGATCTAAGCATACATAGGACATTGTATTATGCTATATAGTGATGATTGGACAAATCAAATAAAAGTACACATTTTCTTACTCCAGGTTTTTTCACGGTTGGCTAAAAGTGGTAGAAACTTTGTGATTATTTCAAAATCACTTTCATATAAGGCGACCATTTTTACCTTTCCGGAATAGCAATGCATCTGTCATTAACTTCAGAGATACCTCACTCACACGTATTTTTGCTACGTGGACTCTATATGCTACTTCTTTATTATAAAATAAAAGTAGTTAATTTCGAGATATTTTTAATATTGACCTATTGAGTGGTGAGAGTAGACCACTAACTACAGACTTGCAAATGTAATTGTTGAAAAAATTGCTTGACATTGACAAGCGAGAGTAGAGCACTATCTCTTCGCTAAGAGAAATTTGTCAATAAAATTTCTCGACATTTACGTAACCAGAGTAGAGCATTATCCAAATGCTTCGCGTTAGAGACGTGCAGAAGTAAGTCTGTTAATAAAATCGCTCGACATTGACGTGATCAGAATACAGCTTTATCCAAATGCTTCGCGTTAGAGAAGTGCAGAAGTAAGTCTGTTAATAAAATTGCTCAGTATTGACGTTACCATAGTAGAGCTTTGTCCAAATGCTTCGCGTTAGAGACGTGGAGAAGTAAACCTGTTAATAAAATTGCTCGTCATTGACGTGACTAGAGTAGAGCATCATCCAAATGCTTCGCGTCAGAGACGTGCAGAAGAAAGTGTGTTAATAAAATTGCTCGATATTAACGTGACCAGAGTAGAGCTTTATTCAAATGCTTCGCGTCAGAGACGTGCAGAAGTAAGTCTGTCAATAAAGTTGCTGTGCATTGACGTGACCAGAGTAGAGCTTTATTCAAATGCTCCGCGTCAGAGACGTGCAGAAGAAAGTGTGTTAATAAAATTGCTCGACATGAACGTGACCAGAGTAGAGCTTTATTCAAAAGCTTCGCGTTAGAGACGTGCAGAATTAAGTCTGTTAATAAAATTGCTCTTCATTGACGTGACCAGAGTAGAGCATCATCCAAATGCTCCGCGTTTGAGACGTGCAAAAATAAGTTTTTTAAAAATGTTGGTTTGAAAACAGCACAGTGACTCCCGTACAGGGTGGGAGGCGAGTGTCGGAGGGAGCGCGTGGAAATTACATTCCGCGAACGCCGCGTATCTATCACTCGCGAATTTAACTTTAGTTCTGAACGCTAGTGGGCCTCGTGTACCCCTATGCATATTTGGGGTGTTCTGCTGCAGTCGGGTGGGATGAGACGCTATGCAAGATGATGTTTTCTATTAGAATTTGTCGTATTAGAGTATGCACTTGATGGTAAATAATCACTACCGACTATGGACATCTGTTGGCAACTTCACAAAGAAAAGCGGTTATATTTGAAGTTAATCACAGATGCGTTTCTGATCCTGAGGACTGATGTGGTCACCTCATATGTAAGGGTAGCGTGAAGCATTTCTATTCTGTATCATTGTTTTATCATGTTTTATGTATTAATTTGTCATATTGTTTACTTGTATTTGTGTATTACATTCTATGGGCATTTGAAGCCTGAAATAAATAAATCAATTTCTTGCGTTTCCATGGAAGGGTGTGGTTTTTTTTTTTGGGCATTGTGTAGTTGCTGTTGGCCCTGATGGCCTTTACATTTTCACCGGGTTTGTTGTGGCGAGCCTAAAGCTCAAGCCGGGACAAAAAGACTGTGGGCTGGAAGGGACGGATGGCTTTGGTCCCCTAGGAAGGGTGTGGTTGCCGGCATACTATTATATGAAGCGACCATCCTAGACCTCGGGAGCAACAACACATCTTTGATTGACCTCAGATAGAATCCATTTTCTATCAGAAGTTGCTTACGCAGGGCGGCAGTGTCCAGTTACCATCAGGTGGACTGCATGCTCGTTTGCTACTTCAATCAGACAAAAAAAGGAAGCCAGCAACCACACCGTTCCACCGAAACGCAAGAAATGTTTCACGACAGAAATAGGCGTGTCGTTGGTACTTCCCCGGTCGAAATACACTGGTTTTACTACCAGGAGTTAAATGTCTAAGGAGTGGTGCTACGTTTATCGATCTCTGAAGTGTTCTATCTTTATTATCATAACATTTAATGTTTTCACCGCATCCTATAAATTAGTGGTAGCGCGTACCAGTCTGTCATAAATCACTGTACGATCTTTCTATAATCCAATCAAAGCGGTTCCTATCCGAACTAATGTTATTGTCAAACCGACCAGCTATTATCTGGCCGAAGCGAGCATCTGAATGTCCAGTCACGTACGCTAGAGCGAGAGGGACGATCCAACTGCATTGTGTGTGAGTGAAACAGCTGCGATGTAAACAATCGAAGCGATGCAATTATCAAAGGTCGTATAATACCATGAAAATTGAGTTATTCAGAACTTTATTTTCGACTGGGAGAGACAATAATTGTATGAAGGATTTTCGCTGAAAATTCACAATAGTTACATTGGTGACATCGTCTTTAACTATCTATATGATTTTGAACTATTACTACAAGAAATAAGACTTAAATTAGGGCTTGCTTATGATTCCGAACGGTTTTCATTAGTCGGTAGTAAAGTGACGACATCTATCTTGTTTCTTATATTGACATGGCCGTCACAGGCGGAATCGGAATGAGGTAATAAAGAAATTGGAATGTGTTTTATGTATGTATCGTTGATACGACGTTATAAATGTGGTTTAATTAAATATATTTCAGTTTATGTTTTCTTGGTTGCAAGTTCTCCGGCAAACTTTTTTGATTATTCGTTTTCATACGCTTAAGGTCGAATTTAATACCTACCGTATGTGACCAAATACATAAAAATACTTTTTTCAAGTTCAAGTTTCATATATCCTTCGTCCCTGTAGTTCCGGGATCAGAATAGGGCTACGGTATCCCCTGCCTGTCGTAAGAGGCGACTAAAAGAGGCTTCCGGGGTTGCGGGCTAAAGTGGGAGCTTGAAGCGTCCAGCCAGGCGATCCCGGGAAGGACGGCGGTATGTGTGGTCGCATACATTCGTAAAGACTAGACGAAGCGGTGCCCCTAGCCGCCCATCTGGGTCTAAGCGGCCGTCTTATTCCTTGAGAGGAGCAACGCGTCTGTGATTGGCTTAACATGGATCTTCTGGTCTATAGGAAGTTGTTTATATATGTCCTTAAGCAGCAGTTAAAATTAACTCCCTGCATGTTAACTGATGCAGTTCCTTCGCGAATTGGAATTCTATTAAAATCTTAAAAAAAAGCCCAGCATTGGGACAATAATCCACCAATTGAGTAATAATGTCTGGTAGTGTAACATAAAGGCGAGCCTCTAAACACGGCTAACTGAGTGCAGTTTAGAGCGTTCGCGGGTGAGTAACGCACCGCGGTCGCGCGCCGAATTTTTCACTCGTCAACGCGGAGTGATCGTTCTTTCACTAACGTAGCGTCAGCAGAATAATCTTCCGACTATTCAGTAGTTAAAGGTAAAATATTGAAACATTGATATGATAAAAACTAACTAAATCTAACTTAAGATTATTCTATTTTACGTAAATGAGGTCCTTACGTATTACGTATTATTATTTACATATACGTGATGTAGAAATATGCGGATATCTATTGTTTTTACAAAAATCTATGATTTGTAACACAATGACATACATATATAGGGGAGATACTTACCTTGTACCTTAGGCCTAGTACCTTAGGACACTTTTATTCCAGCTCATTTTGTTTTTTTTTCTCGAGGGGGACACTTTCAAAATTTTTCAAAAGGGGGAAACCTTATTCAAGCCCAGTACAAAAATAATGATAACTGATTTCGTCCCGAGGTACAATCAAGTCTTGTAACCGGGGCGTTTGTACCTTGGGACAAAATATATTTATAAAAGGAGTTTATTTTATTTATATGTTTTGGAATAAAAGAGTGATAATTATAAAATAAAATACATTTTTGATAAATACTTTTGTGATTATACTGCTGTTATAATACTCTACTTACTCTCTAATAATATAAAAGTTTTAGGAACATGTAGTACTCAATATTAAACTTAGGAACACATATTTATTGAAGACCTCTTTTATTTGTTTATTTTTACAAAATAAGCGAGATTATGTAAATTAATGGAGTGATCCCTCAAAAACAGCAACATCAGTAAATATACCAATGACAAGTAAGTATGCATAATATAAAACCTCTTACCCTGCAATGTTGCACACAAAACACCATTGAAAAAGAAAAAAAACAGTATCATAATTTTGAAAATGCGCAACCATATGGCGATAATTTTCTAAATGGTCGTTTATTTCGGGTACAAGCGAAGTCCGATGGTGGCACTTTTAACGCCAAATTTAAAGTAAATGTATCGTTGTCCCTAGGTACAAGGTGTACTAAGGTACAAGGATCTGCCCTATATGTTATTGTTAGTCTCGCAAACTAATTTTCAAATTCAAATTCAATTTAAAAAATATGCGATGTAGAGATATATGAATCTCTTATTCAGGACCTAATAAATGATTCATGGACCTTATTCAGAGCAAATAAAGGAATTACTATCATTATCATTATTATTATTATCTATTTTTATAATATATATTTTTTCATTAGCTCCGGATTCTACAACTTGCAAATAGATAATGTTTGACTTTTATTTAAATTTTCTTACAATGTATTTTTTTTTCCATCGGTACCCGCGAGTCCGCGGCGTGTCCGCTGCGAGCCGCTGATTTACCGCCGCGGCGCGTGACGGAGCGACGCCGGCGCCATCTGTTCCGCGTTTGTGGGATCGCGTTCATGATGACATTAGTCGGTAGTGTTAGTCTGAATTTAACGACTAGTTTACGATACTGGTGAGATGTATCTAATGTGTGTGGCTGAGTAACCATACTACACACAGAGGGTTCCGGGTTCGAGCCCCGGTCAGATATCTGATTGATTAATTAAGACTTTTGTTCTGTGTCTAGGTCTTGTCTTTGTCTTTTCAGCCTGGTGCACTTAGCAGACCATCAATGCTTCTGAAAGGTCCCAAGATTACCACAAAAAATACTCCATAGTATAATCTTGAAAGAAAAGTAATAGTGTAATGGTTGAAACTTGCTTCAATTCCAAGGTTCTAATCCCGAGTCTAACAGATTTTTTTCAACATAATGAGTCTATTTATTACAAATTAATTATTATCAATGTATGATGATGGTAACGGAAAACATGGCGGGCAAAACTACACACCTGCGAGTTTAAAAAAATCTCAATGGTCAGTCAAGTCTACCAATTAGCACTTGGCAGCGATGAAAACAGCGCAGTTGCCTAAGGTTAAGCCTAAGGTTCTTAATCTGAGAGACCCATGCCCAGGAGTGGAACAATAATGGGTTAACCTACACAATAGTTTGTGAAAATGTTCTAGTTGTGAGTGTCTGTCAGTGTATTGTCGAAATGTGACAATATGAGAAATAAAAAAAAATGTTTTATTGATTAAATAACAGTTACAAAACAAGACGCAAGGGCCCCTGTACGGGGTTGCATTCCCGTATTACTGGGTACCCCGCTCATCACCAGGGCAAGTAAATAATTTAATAAATTATATGCACAATACAATTTATTATTGTGTATTATTTTTTAGTATTTCGTCCCGTCAACATCTATATGAAGTTAGTGTTCGCACGGGCACGGGCACGGGCACGGGTCTTCTTTCGGAATGAGAGAGTTTAGGCCATAGTCGCTGGCCAAGAACGAATTGGTGGACTTCAAACACATCCGAGAACTTTTTTTTTAAAAACTCTGGTATGTAGGTTTCTTCACGATGTTTTCCTTCACCGAAAAGCATTGATAATTAATTTCTAATACGCACATAATTTTAGAAAAATTTGTGGTGCGTGCCCGGGTTTGAACCGCGAACCTCCCGATCGAGAAAGCAAGTTTCAACCATTAGGCTCTTACATGTACAACAGAACAACATAATTTATTAATATGTTAATTATTAAGAAATTTACTAAAATTTTTCATAACCAGCCGGCTAAGAATAAGTTATGTTATGAACATTACCTTAAATGTTATTGTAAATGGGGGACATTTTAATTTATTGTTAATAAATAAAACATATTTATCAGTGCAAAACAAATTAATTTCATTAATTGGTATTATCTACATTTCTTTGCAGTTTTCCAAAAGCGGGTCACATTCGGGATTCATCTGAGCTCTGCTGGTCGAATTGTCGTGTCATTAATAAGTCCAGGCGGTGAGTTATCGCCCGGAAGTTGATATTACGGAGCCGAAACGCACTGCGGTGCGCCAAACAATAACAATAATTCCAACGAAAACGGAAATTTCCTAGCGAAAAATCGTTAAAATGGCGGACAGCGTCCAGCGCGCGCCATCAAAGCATTATTTGGTCCATTTAACGTGAAATAGTTGCCGTGGACGTACTAGGAGCGCAGAGGCAGGGGGGAGGTTTTAAAATACGATTTATTACACTATCAGCGGTTTAAAAGCCGGCTCACGGTCTGTGCGCCTGGTAGGCGCATGTCGCGGCGCGCGGCTCAGCGGGGCGCCTTTGAGTGCTCCGGCGTCGATTCCCGCTCGTACCGACGTGTACAGGTTGTACACATTTTCCATATTATTATGATTTACGTAGATAACCTTCCCGGCGGGCGCATTCGTTCGCGTGATTTATTCCACATATAAATATTTCTGTGCGTAATTGATTGCAAATTAACCATTAACGGAACGAGATACTCCATTAAAGACGGCTAAGGCGTAACGTGTCCTAATATTTTATAAAGGACATGCTACGAACACTAATCTATTCATGTTCCGTGTTACGCTCTTTAATAGTATTACAAATGTTCATTTAATTTATTCATTTGTTGTGGGTCGCATGGATGATTCTAAATGCCAGGCTACTGCATGGCATGGCATGGGAACACGATTTACGTGCGTACGCCACACCATACGTACTCATAATCTGGGTACGTTCCTGTAAACGCTTTTAAAAGGTTAGTATGTTCTTGATTTTCATAACATAATCGCTTTTTTTCTAAGTGGGCCTAGCGATAAGGCAGACGGGCCACCTGGAAAGCAGTCACCGTTGCCTATGAACATTTGCAACACCAGGGGAGTCGCCAATGCATCGCCGGCTTTGAAGGAGAGCTCTTGGTACACCTTTCTTGAAGAGCCCCATATCATAGCGCTCCGGGAATACCTCAGGAGGAAGCTCATTCCACATCTTGCACGTCCGCGGCAGGAAGGAGCGCGCAAACCGAACCGTGGAGGACCGCCAGGGGTCCAGTTGATGTGGATGGAACTTCATCCGTCGGCGAGTGGTGCGATGAAGAAAAGGTGATGTGGGCACCAGATCAAACAATTACTCGGAACACTCACCATTATAAAGCCGGTAGAACACGCAAAGGGAACCTATGTTCCTCCGCAGGCTTAAGGGTTCGAACCGATCGGCGGGTGATCGCTTAGATGATTGAGAGAGATAGTACCGTAAAATAACGTCACCTTGATCAATCCTAAACCTAAAACAGCAACTATTGAGCAGATTCACTGCGGCAAGGCGGGTATTTTTCATTATTTTTGAATAGAAACAGTAATACCTACTCATTTACATACCAGATTTCAAGTGATCACCGACAACCAATCCTAAAGGATAGAAGTCTCTAGCACACATAAAAACGAATCCGAGTGTTTTCAACTTGAATATATTTACAAAAAAGTTTAAAAATAATTAGGTTGGACCGAGAAAATGTTGGTAATAAGATAAGTTTACTCGGTTTCTGAAATCACATTAACCCAAAACTAGTGAACTTCATTTAAATCTTACAAAAATAACATAATAACATTTAGTCAGTATTATATTAAAATCCGTCTAATAATACATTGCATTTTTTATAAACGCAGGTGAATCCTGGAGGCATACGTGGTTTGGTTATAACCTTGATACAACAACTTGAGAGAGAGAGAGAACCTTCCTTTAAATAGTTGCTGTTCTTCTTGAAGAAGAAGAAGTCTACGCCTATACTTGTAATGGCATTAGGCTAGCCCTTCAAGTGACTTGGTTTTGTTTTTGTGAAATGTATATGTGTGTGGGTGGACGATGGGAAATCTAAGTACATTTTCATGATTAACCCTTAAAGTTATATAGTTCGTAAAGTATTAATTAACTTGGACAAGTGAGGGTAGCACCTACCTACCTACCTTCTCTTTGCGCAACGCGGAACGGGTAGGCGTAGATTATTTCGTGCGATCGGAATGCATAAAAGTGGATCGGCTGAGTTAGTTAAAATATTACTTTGTTGAACGCTGTCGCTTACATCGCTCAACGACGTTATTCTTGTTGATACCAGGTATATAGCTACGTTATTCCAAATATTAATTCCGTAAAGTGTTATAGTGACTAAATCAGTGTCGTAATTATCTCCTAGCCCGTAGTTCTTACGCCCACAATTACCACGCTACCATGGCTGATACAGCATAGGCCACCCTGCCTATATGTGCATTGTGTTGGCTTTCAATAAAATAAATATATAAATAAAGATGTTTCATATCAGTTGTCACTTCTAGAAGCCAATTATGTGAGTGATTTATAGAATATTTGTTCATAAACACATCGTTCTATTTGTGTAAGTTATATATAAATTAAATTCATAAGTAGCAGTAAAAATTCCGTCCCTGTAGTTCCGGGATCAGAATAGGGCTACGGCATCCCCTGCCAGTCGTGAGAGGCGGCTAAAAGGGGCTTCCAGGGTTGCAGGTGGCTAGAGTGGGAGCTCGAACCGTTCGGTCAGGCGATCCCGGGAAGGGCGGCGGTATGTGTGGTCGCATACCGTAAAGACTAGACGGAGCGGTAGGCCCAGCCGCCCATCTGGGAGGAGCCCGATGGGGCAACGCGCGCAGAGGACTCCGGTTGCGTTCGTTTGGAGACCCCAGAGTCCTCTTTAGCGCCGTACCTTTTGAAGGTTTCCCCTCGAGAACAAAAAAAGCAGTAAACATTCCACTTCCATTCTGCATAACTTCCTAATTCGAAATTTAAGAATCGTTAACACCCTCAACATAGCCTGATACTTGCGGTGGTGATATACCATTAGCCTGCGGATAACGTTCAATGATTCATTAGCTGGTTACCGTTCCGCTGTTAATGGTGCATTTAACTGGACGGTGATTACATCGTGGCGTGATTAGTTATTCAGTTATTTTAGGATCCACATCGCTACTAGTAGGCGAAAAGATAGGAGGTAAACTTGATGATAAGTAATATTTCCGAAGACGAAAAGATTGTAAACCTTGTTTGATAAGTTAGGTTCTGATAAAAATCAAATGTTTTGGGATGGCTTTTATATTATTTAATCTTAAATATATTGAATTAGTACTTAGTTTTTAAATAAATAAATGTAGTTGAGAAAGTAATTAATATTGAAGTTGATAAAAATCTAACGACTTAAGATGGGATAAACGTGGAGAGGAGAAATAAACGTTTTAAACGAAATAGTGATTTTAAAATAATCTTCTGTATGCGATTTATTATTTTGTATTATTTATAGAAATATATATATACGAGAAATACATATATTCTAACGTGGAGCAGTTCTTGTGTTTCGTTGAAAGGGTGTGGTTGCCGGCACACTTTTATATGAGGCGACCAACATAGTCCTCGGGAGTAGCACGCATCTGTGATTGACTTCAGATAGAACCTATGTTCTATATGAGGGTGCTTACAGATGTCCATGGGTGGCAGTGGCCACTTACCATCAGGTCGACTGCATGCTCGTTTGCTGATACAATCAGATAAAGATAAATATAAACACATACAACAACATAAATACAACAAGATAAATACGAGTATGTACATGTATTTTATGTTCAAACATGTCCAGTGATTGCCCATATTGCCATATTTTTTTCACATTGAAGTAACAAACGAGCCTGAAATCCACGTGATGGTGTCTCTGTCACCCACGGGCGTCTTTAATCTATTCAGATAAGATCAGTGTTACCTGAAGTTGGCCACAGGTGCGTTGCTAGAAATGAGGACTGTGTTACAACGCATCGGATGATCGGATGTATCTTCCTTATCCACTCTTCACACTAATGAAATGAAATGAAATGAAATGTCTTTATTTTGTATAGGCCTGCGGGGGCACTTACAAATTGTCAGTTACATTTTTTTTCTTACACTACCACCGGATCGAAATACGACCTCAACTGAGAAGATCCGGCAAGAAACTAAGCGGGTTTGTCTTTTTTTCTTATTTATATTCATTTTTTTAATATTATTACAATCTTTTTTTTTACATGGTAATGAAAGTTAGCTCCAGTATCTTGCCTTACAGTTCAGTAAAGGAGAGCCCTGTTTGGCAAGATACGCTACACTAAAACACTGCAGTGCTTGAAACTCACCACCCCCCGGGGTGCGTACATGTTCTTGTCGATGGCATGTGGAACTACTGTTAACTCGCATTTTAGTATAACACTTGAAGGATAGTAAAATTCATACTTACATATAATAAAGGCGAAAGTTTCTGAGTGTGTATGTTTGTTACTTCTTCACGTGTAAACGGCTGGAGCAAATGCCATAAAATTTGGTAGGCAGTTAGCTGATACTCTGAATTAACATATAGGCTTTTTATTGTGGAAATATATCATATTCTCACGGGAAAATCGATTTTTGTTAACGCGGGCGAAGCTGCGGGATTCAACTAGTAGCTAATAAAATAAAAATATTTTATTCTAGTTTCATCGGGTGGTTCTACCACCAGAGTAGTTCCACTGGGGAATTACCACCACCTCACCTTTTCTACCGAAAAGCAATTCTTACATTTCAGTGGAAGGGTGTGGTTTCTGGATCTTTTTCACATGAGGCAACCATATTCGTTCTCGGGAGTAGCAACGCATCTGTAATTGACTTCAGATGAAACCCATGTTCTGTATGAAGTTGATTACAGATGTCCATGGGCGACAGTGGCCTGCATCAGGTGGACTGCATTCTCGTTTGCTACTTCAATCAGATAAAAAAAAAGATAGAACCCATGTTTTATATAAAGTTGCTTAAAGATATCCAAGGGCGGTAGTGACCACTTACCGTTAGATGGGCTGCATGCTCGTTTGCTACTTCAGTCGGATAAAAATTCAGATTTATTTGAAATAATTTCACTTATTAAATATTGACATTTTCATTTAGAATCCAGCCCTTCTGTAATATAAACCTTATTAGTACCTTTAACGAACTAGATATTTTAAAATTCGACTTTGTCTGGATACAGGTGTAGTATTGGTAGCCAATCGGTAAATTACTTAGCTAAATTATCCGTCTAAGTACTCCATCCAGATGATAGAACTGTCGAATACTTAGGAACAGTTGTATAATGGATTTAGGTACGCTTGACTATATGTGTTTGGCGGTTTCACCCGCGTTTAAAAAGGGAAACAACTTCAAATTGGAAAAAATTAAAACTCAAATTTTTATTCTATTTTATGTTTCATTTTATTTTATCTATATGGGTCAAGTCGAACAAGAAAATAATTTTCACAAAATGAAGAAAATTCCATCCATCCATTCATCCATCAGCCTTTTGATGCCCACTGCTGAACATAGGCCTCCCCTAAATGGCGCCACTCCAACCGGTCCTGTGCCCTCTGAATCCAACGGTTTCCCGCTGTCTTCTTCAGGTCATCGGTCCACCTGGTAGGGGGGCGACCTATACTCCTTTTGCCTAAACGTGGTCGCCACTCGAGGACCTTCCTTCCCCATCGGTTATCGGTCCTGCGAGCGATGTGGCCGGCCCATTGCCACTTCAGCCTACTAATTTTGAGAGCTATGTCGGTAAGCTTCGTTCGTCTACGGATTTCATTGTTGCGAATCATGTCTCGTAGCGAAATTCCGAGCATAACCCTCTCCATAGCACGCTGAGCGACCCTGAGTCTCCGAATGAGGCCTACAGTGAAGGACCACGTTTCGGCGCCGTAGGTCATCACTGGCAACACACATTGCTCGAATAGTTTCGACTTCAGGCACTGAGGAATTGTGGACGAGAAGATACTACGAAGAAAATTAATTATTATAAAATATTAATCAATTTGCTTTTTTTTGTTTTTGCTTGCTTTTCTTTTGTAATACTTAATGTGGAAACTGTTTGTATTCATTTGTTTTATGTTTGTATCATTTTTGTGTAAAAAGTGAATTATAATACTTAACGGGTGCTCACGATATGCGGTTTATGAATTCTGATAGAATTCTTTTTGCCGATATTTCGACCCAGTTGCATGGATCGTGGTCACGGCCAAACTGACCACGATCAGTTCAGATCAGTAAGTACCCGTTAAGTATTATAATGTATCAA
Source organism: Spicauda simplicius (assembly GCA_949699795.1). Taxonomy (NCBI): domain Eukaryota; kingdom Metazoa; phylum Arthropoda; class Insecta; order Lepidoptera; family Hesperiidae; genus Spicauda; species Spicauda simplicius. The sequence goes on along the minus strand of OX453075.1, from coordinate 16,937,077 downwards.
TTCCGCGATAATACTAGTCTAACATCATAAAAAGTGAATTGTTTCCCAAATAAATAAAAAAAGAAGAAAAAAATTTATATCATTTTTGTCAAGAAAATGATATTCACATAAAATCAAATAGAATATGGAGTGGAAATAAAGTCTGTTTTTTAATTAGATAACAGTATCAATATCGCTAGTGACAACGCTTAACGTTTTTTGATAAAATATTGATTTACAGTTTACTTTTACAGTAACTGTTGTTACAGTTATTCTCTACAGAGATTTGATACAGGATTACTAGTGAAATCTACCATACTACGCGTATATTGTTTATGCATGTTTCTACTTAATTTAGCTCACAATTAAAAGCAAAACTCTGATATTCCTGCTAAACCACTTGTAAAAATAATGAACATAAGAATATTACCGTCTTAACACTTCAGTTTCATAGTTTAAAACAAAGCCGCTTCCCGCTGTCTGTCCCTATGTATGCTTAGATCTTTAAAATTACGCTACGGATTTTAATGCAGTTTTTTTAATAGATAGACTGATTCAAAAGGAAGGTTTGTATGTATAATACATGCATAATATAGTGGAGGAACACTGATAATTTTAGATTTTTGACTTTTAGGCGGAACGAAGTTCGCCGGGTCAACTCGTCTAGTATAATAAGTTAATAGTTCTATTAACCCGACATTGTCCCACGTGTGGGTGTGAGTCTGTATCAAGAAACAATCGAGTTGGCTGTAGTGTAGTGTATACAGCCTATATACGTCATTAGTTAGTAGATAGGTACACAACATGGCTTTCTCAAAATTGTGTATAAATTTTCTCTTTTCGGCGCCGACGCTTTCGAAAATTTGGTAGTCTTGATTATAATTCAGAAAGCCGAAATTCTTTAAATAAAAGTAGATCACGTGATTATTTTTTAAAATATTTTTTTTTTATTCTCTCAAATCAAAGTAAAATTTCGAATAGCCCATTTTAAAGTTGAGTAAGTAATTTAAAAAGATAATAAAAAACATTAATTATCAATACCATAATAGTTTCTACAAAAGGGATGATATACATTACGGGAAGTTTTAGGACATACATAGACATTTGACGACCCGCGTGTCGGTACGGTTACCACACCGGTCTGACACGCAGTGGGTTCCGGGTTCGATTCACGGCCGTAGGTATCTGAATAATGAGTTTTAATTCTTGTTCTGGGTCTGGATGATTTTGTATTCGTCTTTGTGTGTGTCCATGGCTCCCACAACACAGGAGAAAATTGTACTGTGGGGCTATGAGTGTAGAAAGCGTTAGTTTACACTCCCATCATAACCACGAATCAAGATTAACCAATCTGTAAGTGAGATTAGTTCAAAATCTCATTAGGCGTTGCTGTCCTGCAAAGTTAATTATCCGGTAATCGAGTCGGATAAATCGTGTCTTATTGTTTGTTGACTGTACCTACGCAGGTGATTTGCAAATGGTACCGATAGCAAATTCAATATTATTTTTAGTTCTCATAATACTCTCTGACAAGACATATTATTCTCTGAATGTATGGCCAAAACACTCAAATTTAGCTCCTTTTTAATTTTTTAAATATATAGATATTTTTAAACACAGCTACGAAACCAAAAAAATTTGTCGGGTTGTGCTTAAAACTTTCTAACAAATGTCTTGTATTTTGTTTCTACCCTCCTTGTATCCAAAAAAATTGACATAATACCAGATTAAAAATAACCTATTTTGATTACTAAAGTAAAATATTTTTTTTACTATTTATACAGTAGTACATAATGTTGAATATTTGTATTATTATTTAAACCATCAAAATAAATCATATACGTACTTTATATCATAAATTCATATAGCATGCGTTAATAATTTGTATTGATTGCCACTGGCAATTAATACGAAAACTTCCAGATTTGTTATCCGTGCAACAAACTTCATTGTAGTAGTATTAAGTCAATTCATTAATTTCTATAATGCATTGATAGTTATGAGAGCCTGGTACCCAACAGAACTGGAATGAAGTTGTTGGAAGCCTCGTACACTTGATGTCGGCTCAATCATGCTTCCCTGGTACTTTTTCTGAATAAGATGCCATTTTGTTCTCATATTATATTTATTTATTTTATTTCCATAATAAAATAGAAAAGTTGAAAGTTTATTCCCTCTGAAACGGGTCAAATTTTAACCTATACAGAAAAACATTGACCAATCGCAGTAATTAACTTTACGCACACACGCATTTCTAACGCAATTATATTTTATTTGCGGACGCTCCAGGCACTTGTTTGTTTCGGCGTAAAACTTTAATTAACCAATAAACATGTCGCGTGCGCCCGTCTTAAATTAGCCCCCGCGGAAATTGCGAGCGCTGCGTGGCCATGCCGCCCTGGTACTCCACCTGGGAAACGATATTTATTATTTAGATTATCCCGTGGTTTCGGGGTTCATAATAATTCTAAACAATGCTTTCTGTATGTATATTCCGTTTATAAGTTAGCTCTGCGTTATAAGCTTGAGTAAATATTGTAGTAATTTCAGAGTTTCTATAACGCTTGTAGGGTTATGATCGCCTGGTACTTTACTGAACTGGAGTGAACTTACTGCCAGCCTGGTACATTTGCCGTTTGTTGTATTGCTCAATTATGCCTCCTTGGTACTTTTTCTGATAATCATTCTACTTTTATTGTAACATTTCATTTATATAATTATTGTACCTATATTTGAAAAAGAAATATCTTATATACTATTTTTATTAATGAGTAAATGAGTACTAAAACCTAGTAATTCAATTTAACATAATTATTGTATAACTAAAATAATGATTAATGCTATTAAATCAACGATTTAGTTAATATTAAAGTATTACTTGAGAAAATGTTATTGATTATCCCAATTAAAAGCAGTCTATTGAACGAACAGTTAAAGTCTCTATGCAGTTATGTTGCCGTGGTACATCATTTTTGTTGTCCGGAACGATACGCATCTTTCCTAGTGCTTGTCGGGAACAAAGCTCTTTCTATTCATGTTCTCTTAGTACCTCATCCTATTGACGGCGACTTGTACGTCCTGGTACATATACGGAACTTACTCCACTTTCATGATCTCCTGGTATTTTATTAACCGTTTCGTATTAAGACGTTGCCCTGATGTCCTAGTAATTATTTTGTAATTATTATCACTGAGTCTATATCGAAATACTTTTTGATTTATTATTTTAATATTGTACCCAAATGGAAGTTTGTTACACTTAAGATGTCTTATTTTCTACTTTGACAATCCGATATTTGAAAACAATACTCAAATGACTCGAAACTTGACGTAAATTATATTTCCCAAATTCACCACATTTGTGAGGCTTATTTGTGTACGTGTATATTATATTAGACTAAAATAATTTAACGTTAGTGCAGACAATCTGCATCTCTGTGACGTAGACGAATCGTGCCAATTAATAGGGTACAAGCATAACATGAAGAGCGCAGTGTTATCGAATACCTAATTTATATTGAGTGTGTAGATATCACAGTATCTTGAGGGGCGCATTGTCAGGAGGGTAGATGTGCTTCCGAGCGCATAGTTGTAATTTGAATAATGGTCTTTTGGAATCAAATTTGAACTCGCTTGAGCCCTATCGCGTTCCTTTAGTATTATAATACTTATTGTAAAAAAACTGAAGTAAAAATTAACGTGAAGATCAAGAAATTCTTTATTTCTAATTTACCTACTTAATTAAGTACCATGAGGTATCGCAATCTAAGGTAAGCAACGTAAGACAGCTTTGAGTTTGCCGATAAGACACTCCATAAGTTCGTACAAATTTTCTATTTTTCTAGACATGACATACAAGAAAATCATGTGAAAATTCGCGACACTGAAGAATTTAGTGTAACGTAGGCAGAGGCGGAGCTGGGGTCTAATAAAAGTTGACGTTAGTTTTTTCATTTCTTTTACGTGAACGCCGTCACACATCGAGTTACCAGGGCCACATAAATTGGCATAGCTTTAGTTTCATCTGGAGTTCTCTTTCTTTTGTCGCTGGGGGGCGTAGGGGGCTCGGGGGGGCTAAGGTTGACAAATGGGCCGCTCCGAGCATCCGCGAGCGATACAATCGGTGCGTTGCTTACTGCTCTGTAGAAAAGGGCTGCGTTTGGCGAAATTAATGATGGAGTTCAAGTTCGTATTTTAAATGTTTGAGAGTGAAATGCTTTCAGCGGTGTGATTTGCAGGTTGAATGTTGTTATTGAATTATCTAAAAACGTTATTTCCATTTACGTCAAGAATGTATAACTAAAGGTTTAAAAAGTGGTTTTAGATTCATTCATTCAGTTTTCATTTCATTTCATTTCATTTAGACTCATCATACTAATATTATAAAAGCGAAAGTTTGTGAGTGTGTATGTTTGTTACTTCTTAACGTCTAAACGGCTGGAGCGATTTTCATAAAATTTGGTAAGGAGTTAGCTGACATTCTGGATTAACATATAGGCTACTTTTTACTGTGGGAAAACATCTTATTTCCACGGGACAATCGATACATCGATTTTTTAACGCGGGCGAAGCTGCATGGTTCAGCTAGTATTATATCCAATTCGGTAAGTCACATTTTTTTTGTCATAGCAATTGATAACTATTATAAGTAGACTGATTGATTATTATAATTATTCTGTACTTTTTACTTATTTCTTAGGTGTGATTGTGTGACTTTCGTAATCGAGATAAAATGTTTGTTTTATTCAGTTATCAATAATGGTAGGGTTCTAATGATATTCAATATAATTTTCGTAGTACCTCCTCTTCTATTAAAATACTTAAAACCCAATATTTGCTTCATATATATATTTTTATTTTTGTATTTTTTTACAGACCAGGACGTGTTTCAAATGAATTTTATTCCTCATAGTATTGTAGCAAAAAGAAACAAAGTGGGAACAATGTGCGAACCCTGCAGCACGCGTCACTGGACCCGTCCCGGAGTGCCATTACTCACTGTCGGCCGCCATTTTCGAGCCCCGCCCGCTACGAGCTACGAGCTACGCCGTAGTACCGACCGCTTCTGCTGTTCTGAACGCCTGGTGTTTTCATTCAACTATTGATAAGTACTTTTATTTGTTTTGTTTGCGTTGAACTGTGAAATTTTTTGTTGTAAACGCCGGAGTGCAGTTGAAAGTGTGGGTTTTGGTAGGTTCTATTTGCACTTAAATATGTAGGACATGTGCTTATTTTAGAAAAAAGAAACAGAATACTGAATTATTTCGCTAAATTAAGTGTCTTATCATTGACTCCTATTATAATTATAGACTTTATAGGTAATTACCCACTTATTACATTATAATTATTATGAATATGTTCAATGTGTTATATTTTAATAACAGAGAATTAATGGATAAAAAACAATTTAATTCGTGATGCATGATTATTTAAATCTTTCAGAAAAATGTAAGGAAAAGTGTGTTATTATAAATGAAAAACGAAACGTTTTTTTTAAGTTTTTAATATTTTTTACACAATTCGTAGCATTCATAATGCCGACACATTCCTCCCTCCACGACGTCCCGTCAGCGATTCGGTGTTACTAACTTTACATTATTTACCAGACATTCGTGTTTACTTCCGTATATATGTACCTCGCCGAAATTAATCAATACAAATATATAATTAACATTTTTGTAGTGTCGATCGATAGTCATGTCGCTGAGAGACGCATCTTGATTAGTTCCTATATTTACAATAACTCCATGACTTCCAAACTCATTATGTATAATGTACATATACATATAATAAAGAGAAAAATCAAAATAAAATTCTTCAATTAATACATTAATACCTAACAGCTACTATTTAAGACTTTCCTCTTAATAAAATATATTACAAGAGACGATGTTAACAATAATATAGGGTAATATTAACAAAGACCGGTGTTGAATTCACTTTCGTTTCAAAGTCACAAAATTATCCCTTTAATACTGAAACTTCACTGGAAAATAAACGGTTTATACAAAGTAAAGTGAACACTCATTGTATACTGATGTTTATATTTACAAAAGATAACAATTCTTTTCTAAAATGAGTTTTGTTTGCGATGTGACCGCTTTCCCAATTATATTTCTGTAAATAATTTCGAGAGTCCGTAAATTATAAACTGTATAGAAAAAATAAACATTATCACCTAAATTTTAAATTTTAAAATCCATAAAACACGGCAAGATTTTTTGGTAATGGTAATTGGCCAAAAATCGATGTTGCCATAAAAAGCAATCACATCGCAACACGACAAGTATAATGGTAGATATTACACTAGTATAAAGCTTGAGTCGGGATAACTTTTAAACTATCAAAGTTATACCGTAGCTAGGGACCAATTTGACAAATTTATAGCTCCCATTTCGTATACATGGCTAAGGCTGGTAATGTGAAATTACCCTTCAAATATTGTGAGGATTCAAAAATATCTAAATATTTGGTTCCGTGGTCAGTAGTACATTATACATATACATATTTCAACCATTAAAATCTAAATATAGATAACACAATTGAAACGCAAACGGTGCTTCCCTCCATAGACATAGCACTCCACGGAACGGAGATCTATTTATCTTTACAAAAACGCGCCAAAACCATTCATTCACGCGTAGGTCGAATCGATTGGTTCCAGCGATTCCTTTTAAAAAAATAATGACCGAAATTCGAAATTTGAAAGTTCAAATCTATTTTCAGTCGAGAAAATTTACGTTTAAGTTTCATATTTCGTATAACTTGACATTGACGTAATTAGTAAGTTCCTAATTAGCTTTAACATCACCATCTTCCGCTTACGTAGAAGGCAATCGTTGTCAGGTATCAAGACAATAATATAGAGCTAAAAATCTCATCGCATTTAACATTGTAAAATATCATTTTCATCGTATACATCGGTTACAAATTGTGCTACATTATTGAACACCAAGGCAAGGTGAAACTATGATATCCGAGTCCCAATATCACCGTAATAAATATAGTATATAATATGATACATAATAATATATAATTCGAAGATATGTATGTCACCTGTAAAGCAAAAATCACAAAACTACTGCGCGGACAATAAATGTTAGGCATGCCAGGAATTGACGTTCACCTACAATTACGTTTTGAGCTCCATAATTGAATAAATTAGCTTAGGTAACAGACGCGAGATGGTCTAAACTGAAGTGGTTAAGTCAAATTTTACATTAAGACATCCGATGGTTGCTCCCAAGTGCATAAGGACCGGCGCACACAGCCGAGGCCGATCTCATCCGGCTCTGACACGGAACGCTCGTCTGACATGTTTAAGCAAAACATTCGACACGGTCAGTTAATTCCAAAAGTCGATCAGCCTCCGCCGCGGCCAGTCCTCGCATAACAAAAGTTATTCACAAATAAATCATACCTAAATAACTATTACATACACAACTCCTTTACAAAAGTCCCATCTATTACCGTCTGTCTTCTGCGACCCAGTACTTCCAGTGATAGTTACAACTTACAACTATTCAATTATTTATTTATATTTACGTAATAACAATACACAATTAGCTATAAATATTTATACGATAACTATCAAACCATTTATTGTTACATTCATCAACGTCGCTCTATAGTTCCGAGTGATAAAACCGTTTTATTTATTATTTATAGTAGGTGATTGCACCAGTCGTATTATACAGCGTCCACAGAGTCACTTCGCGTAAATTTACATTAATTTAATAATTAAAGTTGACTTTAAATCTTAATTTAGGAGATCGTATACTGTTTCAAATATTACAAAATGTTTCGCGTTTATGTACATTTAGCATCGTTCTCCTGTTTGTGGCGGCGTGTCCGTGCCGCGCGGCCGTCCGGCGCGGCGTGTGCGCTCGCCGGACGACGTGAGTTATTCATATCTGGAACAATGATTCGAAAATTATACATTTTGCTGCGATTATATAGCGTAATTAGAAAACTGTAATCAAGCCGTTATGCTTGCTCGCTTTTCAGCGCTTTTAATTTTCGTTTTGCTATTGAAAATTGCTGCAATGGTTTTGTATTATTTTATATTTGATGATAAATATGAAACTAAATATATTTTATGTGATTAACCAAGTATAAAAAGAAAACATCTGTGTAGCATGTAATCCATTGGTGACATTTGTGGCTACCCATGTACATCCGTAATCAAGCTTCTAATTGGCGTCTAATCTGAGTTTGGCCACATAAGCCTCGCTACCAAGGACTAAGTAGCGCCACATATAAGTTTTAACTAGACCCTCCAAGCAATAACACGTCAGTGTTGAAGATTTTGATAAGATAGAATGGTGTAACGGTGCCTCAAGAGTCGAACTACAAACGGTTCTACACCTCAAAATTAAAATATACCTCATTGACAATAGTAGAAATACTCACATGTACAATTCCGCGCATTAGAGATGGTGCCCGTAGTACTCAGCGGGGTAGTGCGCGTAGCCCTGGTGGAAGGCGGGGTCTGTGGGCGGCCTGTGCATCATCTGCTGGCCGTCCATCATGTAGCCCATCGTGGCCTCGGGACTGTACGCGCCGCTAGGCCCCGCGTGCGGGAACACTGCCGGGTAGAACACTGACCGGTTAATTAGGCCTGCTGTATGATTCGATGTGTTTTGTGTGGTGTTTACTTGTGTAGGGAGATGTTACAGCGTGTAATGACGGTTTTATAATCTAAACTGTAAACAACAAAATACTGGATTATCTGCTGTTTCTTTTTATTTTTTAATTGAAACTATAACCAACTATGAAATAACAATGGCTAAGTTATGCATACGAAATCAATGATTATATGTAGATCTTAAAATATTAATCATGTGTTATTATTAAGTTCTCGATTGCTTCAGAAAGAGAGTAGTGATTTATACTATTGGACAGTGCCTACTGTTTTAGCTATACCATGTTACAGTCGTAATAGTATTAATGGTGAGAAATTTTAAGATAATCATACTGTAAGTTTACTACATTAATTCATTCAACCCTATCATTCTGGGCACAGGTTTTATGTCTCATTAGGAAGGAATCCATCACGGTAGAGAAATGTATACCTATTGCTGGACTTCACAAATCAACGACACTTCTTAGAACTGTTAGGTTTTCTCATGATGTTTTTCTTTGCTTGAATATAGAGGAAAGCCTCTATATTTGGTATACGATCTTGAGTGGGGTATAACTATTGTTCAAGTTTCTGAATCGTATGCAAAAAACCGAACGATAGGCAATAACAATAAAAACTATTGCTTAAACTTTTGACGACGCAGAATTATGACGACAAAAAGTCCCGTCAGGCTCCCTTTTCGAATCCGCTCAATTTTGCCACAAAACTGTTATGTCTTCCGGCGGCAATATATCGATGGGGATTATCAATCGTAAACTAATGGTGTTCGTCCATTATAGACGGCGATTTCCGCCTTCGTCGTGGCTCCTTTATGGTGGCACGCGCCATTGCCCCGCGGAGTCCCGGAGGCCCGCGAACAGCGTTTCGGGCTAAACTAATGTTAGATCGAAATTGCTTTGGAATAAGTATGTTCGGGTTTTTTTCGTGAACGCCTATCCTAAATTGATAAGTTAAGCAACTTATAAATATAAAGTACTTTTGACTAGAATTCACATTTTTTTGTAAAATATTGTTTTTCTTTTTAAATTTATCAATAATTAATTTGTATGTATTTACGAAAACAAAACTATTTTACCATATTTTTTTCCAGAGAGATACTTTAGAAAAAAAGATGTCATCGATATTAAATTCTCATTCTGAGACGCGACGTGTATAACTTTATCTTAATAGATCGGTGACCTATGTACTTATATCTACACACATCACACCTATTTCTAGCGTGAAGCATTTCTTGCGTTTCGATAGAAGGGTGTGGTTGCCGGCCCACTTTGACATGAGGCGACCATCATAGTCCTCGGGAGTAGCAACGCATCTTTGATTGACTTCAGATAGAACCCATGTCTGTATGAAGTTGATTATTCATGGGCGGCAGTGACCACTTACCATCAGGTGGACTGCATGCTCGTTTGCTACTTTAGTCAAATAAAAAAAAAATCTACTATCGTATCCCTCCAATATTGCAAATAGATCTTTTCTTTCGACTTCATAGCAATTTTGAGAATACCGCTCTATGTTAACAGCCGCCGACAATTTCGCTACTCCTCATATTTTTTACTCCGACGGTTCTCAACGTTCTTTGAGCACTCTTCAGACGAGCTCGGCTTTTTATAGACCTTTATTGTTTTCACGCGCTAGTGAGCCACTCTTTGTCTATTACTTAAAAATCGGATCTTTCTAGATTTCACAAACAGTAATCATTTCTACGGCATGTTCATCTCCTCTGTTTAAAGAGCGTTTATCTAAACTTTAACAAAATATATTTATTGAACTATGATTCAAAATATGATTTACACATATTAAATAATTTATTAACAAAAGACACTTTATTTTCGTTAATAGGTTTTAAAGACTACAGGTACTTAGTTCACTTCATAGGCTTAGAAGTTTGATGTTCTCTATCTTTGATTTACTCAGATTTGCTTCTAAATCCTTAACAGTACAATAGCAGTGAAGGACATCCGCGAAGATTATCGCCTACTAAATCATAGTTTCCTGGTACCGTGCTCCCGGAGCGTTATTGTTTCCTGTCGGAGTCTGGAGCACGGAGATACGCTCCACTTGACTTCGTCGAGCCTCCTCGCTTTATAGTGTAGTCTCTACAGGTTATGTAGTACTAGTATGTGTTTGGTCTATTTTTTGGGTTTTAGTATTGTTCCTAATTATAAATTAAGGAGGGAAGTTTTTTTTTACTTATTTACCTACCGTAGGGTTATAATATCACGTTGATAATAAGTATGACGAATGTGTTATTAAATAACTTCATACTTTCATACTTCGTCTTCTTGTACAATCACAAGTAAACAATTCTCAAGTTCTCTTGATAAAAACCGACAAATGTAATGAAATGACATAACGCTTTGGCATTTAAGCAGACGCTGCGGTCAGTTTTATCTATTCGCCGTGAATATTTTGGCCAATCCATTGTCTTAAGTAGCCGGGCGTCGGAGTTTTGGCGTCGGCGTCGCACTCTAAACAGGCAGTTCATAAAGCCGGGGCAGAATCCTAAATATCCAGCCGGATGCCGCCAAGTTTGCCGACGACGGAAAATGGAAAAACCGGAGGGTACGATAGATGGAAAATTGTTTTGGCAATCGACTAAAGAAAATGGCCACCGCATTTCTTGCGGTCAGGCGAGCCAAGAGCGCTTTCCAATCGCCGCTCGCTAACGTATTCCCGCTGCGTGCGATGATTCCCCTTCGGCACACTCCGCATTCGGGAACTTGCTTCGCCCACCACAACTCAATCCACGCTTTTTGTTCCGGCTGCACCTCCTGGCTACTATTTGTCGAAGCTTTTTCTCCTTTTTAGCGACTCCGGCGATGGTGCGTGCAGTTTGCGCTCGACGTTTCTTGGCTTCCGACCAACGAGGCAGCTTATATCTCGAAGCGACTAATTGATGCAATTATTCGGCTCCGAATCCCTAGTCGGCTGCGCGCTAATGATAAAATCGCTTCATTATCCATCCGGACGACTGTCAGTTACTTAACGCGGCAGCGGGAAGCTCTTCGGGCCGATGGCACAATAATGGCGCTGTTCCCGTATTTTTGCGGAGACAACGCGTTACTGCCTTTTTAATAAACTGCAGAGCATCACGATTTAATCCGCGCGAAAAGCTGAATAAACGATTGGTTGGAAATAGCGCGATGGCCGACGCTCGAACGAATTGTAATTTACAGTCTCGCGCGGTAATGGCGTCGCATCAGAGCGCAATTTATGCCCTTATAATAAATTCATTAGCCCGTGCCGTCGAGCCCGTATATATGCGAGCGTCGATCCACTGACAACGTTATGCCCGTCGACGGACATGGCCGTGTTCGTCGTGTATCGTGTACCGTCATGCCGCCCCCATTCGGTTATTTGTGATTGAGCTTGTAATGAGGAGAAAATATCGATTGGAAACCAATTACGGAGGTACTTTGGCATCAATGTTGTATGAGCCTTCTTGTTGCGAGTCGTGTTTCGATTGGATGGATTAACTTTTGAGTCCCATCTCCTGTATAAAACTGTTCGTTTGACATTTAAAAGCAATCAAGTTATTCTAAGCATTCGATATAAAGACGTAACTGCAAAAGTTAATTTGCTCGCTGGTAAAGTTGTCTCACAATTGAGTTGTTAGGCTGATCAAATGGAGTTATACTGTCGTATTTTGCAAATGTTCCGAGCGAATCTCGTTCCATATAAGTCTCGCGGAATCGCTTTCATTAGCTAAGAGATATGGAGATTGAACTATCACAATCCGCCGATAAGGCAACAACTAGGTGGAGGGCTGTTTGCGAGAACGCAGAGACAAAAGTAGATCTAATCCCGTGTAGGCAAAGAATACCCACACATCTAGATATGAGGTAGGTACGCCGATTGTCGGGAGGGGAGAGTGATGGATCGCTCGGGACGGGTCAACGAATTCGGACATTATTCTTTTTTACCCTTCTTGCGTTCCGTTCGCAAGAGTAAGCCCTTTTTCTGCGACGTCCTTTTTTCCTTTCCCCGGGCGGAATTTTTGTGCCCGGGGAACGTTTTATGGACTGCGCTACAATTACAAAGTAAAAGTGGAATTGGTCGTTTGTAATTCTATCCCATATTGTTGACGAAAATAGACGTTTGCTTACATCTGATGTTCACTGCTTGCTACTTATGAGATTAATGCTTGCTTTAATAAACTGACTTTGTCCAACTGATTAAGTAACTCAGTTACTTGTTTTTTGCGATATATTGAATTCTTAGCAGGGATCATATTTTTTTCTGAAAGAAGTAATAGTTGGCGTAGTGATAGCCGAAAGGATAACACCCGCTCTCTCGACTGAGAGGTGTTAGGTTCGATTCCCAGGCATCTGCGATTTTTAAAAAACGATGTGCATATAAGAAACTGTTTATCACTGCTATACGGTAAGGAAAACTTCAAAGGGGAACCTTAGTATCAAAGCTTAAAAAATGTTCTCAAAAGTGTGTGAAGTCTATTAATTCGCAATTAACCAGCGCAGTGGACTATGGCTTAAAAATTCAACAACTAACAACTATAACGTTTTATCAATTTTAAGAAAGCCAAAGTAACTTCGACAAATATTTTAGTCAGACAATATTTCAACTAAAATATTTGTCAGCGAAAACAATTTTTACAATAATCCTTTCATTATTTCACAGCAGGTACCAGGCGGACATAAGTGTCCGGTGCTCTAAAAGCCCCGGTCTCCCGGGAGGTGGGCAGCCTGCATACAGTATGAAGGCGGTCAGCAAACTCAATTTTCGGCTTCAAAGTCGCTGTGGCCACCAATTTCGAATTTCGAAACGTGTTCGATGCATCGTCATTGAGTTTGGAAGACCGGTGAATACAAGATCAGGTCAGTATAAAGCTATTACTTCCATGTCGGTAGATATTCGACGTATAAAACAACTGTTACCCTTGTCTTTACTTTATAACCACGTATTGAGTTATCGCCTCAGTGATGAAACTCGGTCTTAATGATTGATCTGGGGTTCGAATCCCAGGCAGGCATGACTGATTTTTTATACATAATTATTAGAAATTATTTATCACTGCCTTACGAAGAATGAAAACATTGCGAGATTACCTAACTACATATCTAAGAGTTGTCTAATTAAAGTTCTGAAAAGTGTGAAGTCTGCTAATTTGAACTTGGACAACGCGATGGATTATAGCCTAAATCTCTCTCACCTTGAGAGGAGACCCGTGCCCAGCAGTGGAATAATAATGGGTTGATGATAGGGATTGCAATCCGGCCTGATTTTCAATCCGGCCGGATCCTTTCTCAATCCGGCCGGATCCGACCGGATCCGGCGGCATTAATCGAACGGTTAAAACAGTGTAAAAAAAGGATCGATTTCTAACGATAATTATTTTTGTAATGTGAAATCTTTGTCAAAATATACAATCACCGGATCCGGTGGAGGTCCGGATCCGGTGGTGAATTAGTACCGGATCCGATTTTTGTAAATATGTGCCGGATCCGCCGGATTACCGGATCCGGTTTTCCGGATTGCAATCCCTAGTTGATGACATCCTTCCCATTTATCTTAAAATTACATATAAAATATATGAGTTATGGTAACTTTTTTGTGTGTGTTTCAGTGTAGTGATGATAATTATGTAAAATAGACGTATAAGAAAAATGTTACCTGCTCTATTAGACTGGTCTATCATTGGTTGAACTATCCTACGTCTTGCGTTGATAAACCTGGAACAGAGAAAAAAACACATGAGTACATATATCAGACTAAGTACATATAGCTTTTTAAAGTATTTTAAAACTAGCAGTACCCGCGGTTTCACCCGCGTAAAAAAGATACCTAATATGTGGATGATCTAGGAAATTGAAAATTTTCATTGACATTGACCTACTCTTCCCATTTTGCTCCTGTGTCTTGTAAAAAACATATAACAATTTTTATTGCACTTCATCGTATACGACGGCGCATGCGGCATATACTGCGGGTAGATCAACATGAGGTTAATATTTTGCTCTAAAATATATCTCTAACCAATAAATATAATTGTATAGCCTAGCCTTCCTCGATAAACGGTCTATTCAACACAAAAATATTTTTTCAATTCGAACCAGTAGTTCCTGAGATTAGCGCGTTCAAACAAACAAACAAACTCTTCAGCTTTATAATATTAGTATAGATACGTGATTATTTGATTATTTACTATAATGAATTTATTGTAAAGGTTAAGCTTACATACATACGATTTTATCATTTTTAGGTTAAAAATAATCTATGGAGAACTTTTAACTGGGGAACTTTTAAATAATCTATGGGGAGTCTTTAAGGAGCTTAAATTTCTAGATATCATTGTGAATGTCAAGCTTATCATTATAGCTCTTTTTGTAATGATACATAAGTATGAATGTTCATAACCATACACAGCTCCTCCTTTTGTGGGTGATGTAGATAGACAAAAAGACTAAGCAAACTTCAAACCAACTACCTTCTGGCTTTGTAGCCAGAAGGTAGTTGGTTTGTTTGGTTGTAAAATTGTTTTTAGGCATAACTAACAAACGAACAAACAAACAAACATAATTATATAACAAACATTGATTTTACCGTTATTTTTAATTAATATATTTCGCCAAACTAGTACCAGGCTTTCATAAATACGTAACATCAAAATTTTATACGTTATATTGTTCGGCCAATGTGTTATGAGCGCGGTGCATTCCCAAATGAACTGTCACTATGAATTTGCTGGTTCGCGGGATACTTCCCGATTGCTTTGTGATTCGATTAGGTTTTCGCGTAATTTCCAACGAAACTACACGTATATTTGTTGTATTTTGATGATTAGTTACTTTATTCGTTGTATTGGTAAAATACGTGTTTCGTTGGCTTTTATTTTGATGGTAGAATAAATAAAAAATGTATTCAAGAATAAGAAGAAGGCTTAATTCCAATATCTTTGACAGTATCACTACATAGAATAAAACAAAGTCGCCTCCCGCTGTCTGTCCCTATGTATGCTTAGATCTTTAAAACTATGGATTTTAATGCAACTTTTTAATAAATAGAATGATTCAAGAGGAAGGTTTTTTATGTATAATACACGCATAATATAGTGGAGGAACACTGATAATTTTAGATTGTTGACTTTTAGGCGTAATTAAGTTTACCGTGTCAACTAGTAATAGAATAAATAGTAAGCTTTTTCAAAACATGCGAATATATCGCAATACATAAACGGAGAAATCTATGTTCATCAATTTTGTATGTATGTTCAACATCAGTATTTATGTTTATCGTTAACTAGCTGTGCTCGCGACTTTGTCCGCGTGGAATAGTTATTTTGGGCATGATTCATTTTTGCAAACAACCTCCTCAGCTTTATAAATTGTAGCTGTTACCCACGACTTTGTCTGCGTCATTTTGTTGCAGCGTGATGTTATAAAGCCTAAAGCCTTCCTCGATAAATGGTCTATTCAAAAAAGAAAGAATTTTTCAATTCGGACCAGTAGTTCTTGAGATTAGCGCGTTCAAACAAACAAACAAACTCTTCAGCTTTATAATATTAGTATAGATTAGTAGAGAAAGCCATCACTATACAGTAGGAAAGTCTCTCGCTGACGCTACCGCATAATCAATAAGGACTTTCATATAAAACATATTACCACATGGCAGAACTAATGTAGTTCGACCAGAGATGTACTACCGCTAAACCATCTTCAAAAGAAGCTTTCTTGCGTGAAGCATTTCTTGCGTTTCGATGGAAGGGTGTAGTCGCCTCCTTACTCATATACAAAACGCTTTCTACACTAATAGCCCCGCAGTAGGATTTTCTCCTGTGTCGTGGGTGCCATGGATACACACAAAGACAAATACACAAACACCCAGACCCAGAACATGAATCCAAACTCATCATTCAGATACCTGTCTGGCCGGGATTCGAACCGGGGACCGTGTCAGACCGGTATGGTAACCGTTGCACGCGGGTCGTCATGTATATGAGCGAACCATCTTAGTCCTCGGCAGAAACAACGCATCTGAGATTGATTTCAGATAAAACAGTTCGATATAAAGTTACAGATGGGCGGTAGTAGTCGCTTATCATCCGACTGATAGCACGATCGTTTGCTTCATGAAATTCAACATATTTCGCAACCATCCAACAAATCGCGCGAGCCGTCATAATCCCATTACACGCATAAAATATTCAGATTAGTCAATTTCGTTTCCATCCGGTGACCCTTACGAAATTATCTGCGCTTTAGTTCACTGGAACATTTCAAAATGGAGCTCGAAGGGTAACTTGTAAAGGGTCGTTGTAATTACTACGTCCGATGCGACTAATGTATTGTTAATATCTAGATTAGTTCATTAACTCTTCACCGACGGGACCCACGAGGGTCCGCTGGGAGGGGCCCCGTTTTCCCAAATCGTAATATTAATTTTGACGGCTGTAATTGTTATAGCAACGCTTGCGACAATATGCTGTAGACACTTGCGAACGATTTATGGTCAATATTTGGACACCTGACTGAATTAGTTTATGATTCTAACTTCCTCTTTAATAATTTGTTTTGATATTGAGGATTACAAGATGTCGCCAGTGAGTAGTGAAATAAGTATTTATGGTTTATTATTTTTAATTATATACCTATTTGTATATGTTATTATTATATGTATATTATTCTATCCTTATTTTAGTAACTTATTACTCTATCAGTTATTTATAAATTATAATAACACACACACATGCGCGCACACACACACAAACACACGTTAGTGATGTGGCAACTATCTATACATAAAATAAATAAAATAAAATCCATAATTGGCTGTATGTTTAGTCTGTAAGATTTGTGTTGTTTTTTTTGAACTTATGAGCTGTGGATTTGTTGTTAATAAATGAAAAAAAAATAAAAAAAGTATGAGATAAGATTTTAAATCTATCATTATGAATTGCTTATGTCATGGCAAGTATAATTTGGTAAATTTAACTTTTATGTGATTTTAATTCAATATTATAGCGAATTGATACTTTTTTATGTTACGGGTGATTTTCCCCGCCACTTTCCACGTAACTGGTTCAAATTATTGACAGTAAAAAAATCAAACCATGTACACCCTTATGATTTCAAGCGGAGATAATCTTATATATATGTCGCAGAATCCAATAGATTGTTATCTGAATGGTCGCCATTGTCGTCCAACATATCGATATTTGTTTAATTCTAAATCAGTGTACGTATTTATTGACAAAACCATCACAAGCGCTATTGACTGATTCCCTGACATTGACAACTGACGTAGTAATATTCTTTTAATATCAATGAGGTCGTATACTATAGTAAATTGATTAATTATCTGTAACATATATACATATCAGAGCTACACAAAACAGCATGACTGTGGGTTCAATAATGCAATAATACCCGATGTTCGTAGAATTTGCATCTAAGTTGCATGATTGTATTTGTAACATTACCCCCGACTACCCCCCGCTCGTAAATCATAAAAACTGATCTCGACCCGTTAATTCTGCTCCCTGAGGGTTGACAGCATTGTCGAATGGTTACGTACAGGGTGGTGCCACCTGCAGTGATAAGGACTTACTTATCAGGATTCTGGATACATTTTCAATCAAAGAATTAAAAAAATGTAAACGAAGAGTAGATATACGCTACTCTTTAGAAAGTCGATTAAAAACAGATGTGTTTTTTCTATTGAATAGGAAAAACAGATGTGTTTTTTCCTATTCAATGACAGTACACTTGTAAGATCTTGTTCTTTTTTTTAATAAAAATGGAAAATTAAATAAAATATAATAATAATAATATGGATAAGTATAAATTGTGTTTTGTTATCAACTTTGACAATAGTATATTATGCTACATATTTAAAGAAAATAAATATTTGTACCTGCTATAATTTCTACACTGTAATTACTTACATATTTTTTGAAATATTTAATAGCGGTTTTTAGTAACTAAAGTCTCTCTAGTCTCGTTTAATAACATTAGAATCTTTTTTATTTACATAAGATTGTAGTAGCAAAGTAAGGGGTTACTGCCGCTCATGAACATCTGTAAGCAACTTCATATGGAACAAGGCTTCTATCTGAAGTGAATCATAAATTCCTCGCTACTTCTGAGAATTAAGATGGTCGCATTACATCAATTGAAGTCTAATGCGTTATTTTATTTTCACTTAAACTGCAAAAAAATTTAATATAATATTTTTTGTCACCCTGTATATTTTATACATTGGTGCACTCGAAAAATGCACTGCACATCGGGATTTATGCGTTTCGTATGCAAATTGCATTAATTGTAATGAGATTTGAGTTAGTGAACCCTTCTCAGCGAATTATGGCCATTAAAATTTGAGTCGTTACTGTTTTCGAAAAATAAATCGGAAACATGTGTTATGTGTACCATTAGGGGTACATTTCATGTGTTTGTCTTGCGTGGCGCAGTGGTGACTGCATCTGACTCGCAGTGGGGTCCACGTTTGATCCTCGGAATTTAAATCCAATTAATATTTCTCTTCTGGATTTGGTACCTAGTGTATTCATCTTTCATTGTCAAAACCGGGAGTTTTGATAGTTCTTGAAATCACTATCACAAATCAGATAACTAAGACTGATCTTATCTGGGAATGACCATGGACGGCAGCGGCCGCTTACCCTCTCTCTCTTTTGCCATTCGTCGTCAACCAATTATTGTCCCACTGCTGGGCACTAGACACTGGGAGAGAGTTTTAGGCCATAGTCCAGCGCGCTAGTCAAGTGCGTATTGGTGGACTTCTCGTTCTCGATCGTCTCAAAAAAAACTATTTTTTTTAAAGAACTCTCTGATGTGTAGGTTTTCTCACGATGTTTTCCTTCACCTAAAAGCAGTGATAATTAATTTCTAATACGCACATAAATCAATGATGCGTGCTTGGGTTTGAACCTCGGACCTCCCGATTGAGTGGGCAAGTTTCAACCATTAGGCTATCACAGCTCTTTTGCCATTACCATGTAAGAAGAAGTAGAAATACCTACCATAAAGGGTTCTATTGTGTTTTAATGTTACAGAGAGGTTAATTATTGCATGTAGTATAATGAAAATCCAGTTAACTTTACCTGTTGTAAAAAAATATGTACTTCGGGTGCCATCTAAAGCACAATCTTTATGCTACAGACGCATCGTAAGTTTAATATGTAAAAGAGTAATTTGATACGAACATGTCGAAAGGATTCATATTTATGAACGAGTTGCGTTATAAACCAAAAGCGCATCAGATCCTGTGCTTACCGTCAAACACTGTATCCTGGGGGGAGGGGGGGGGGAAGAGACTGATCTGAATGTTGTACAGCACATTTACTACCAAAATTTCAAAACTAGTACCTCCCAGTAAGACAACTACATAATTGTCGAGAGACCTTTTTTGGAATCAACTTTTTAAAGCCTATAATTGGCCAGTCTCTATCAGCTTCCACTCCTAAGCTACTAGTATCAATGACAGCATAAGCTGTAGTGACTGTTAGTTTTCAAAATAGGCGGTGTTTGGGGTCTTACGTAAATATAATGGTCGCACACACTGGCTCCTTTTTATCACAAAAATTATTAGAATACAATTTGATGACCCGCGTGGCGGAGCGGTTACCATACCGGTCTGACGCGCAATGGGTTCCGGGTTCGATTCCTAGATAGACATCTGAATGATGAGTTTAGATTCATGTTCTGGGTCTGGGTGTTTTTGTATTTGTCTTGTTTGTTCATAGTACCTACCCACGACACAGGAAAAATTCTAGTGTGGGGCTATGAGTGTAAAAAGCGTGTTTAAATTGCCATTTACAACTGCACAGCAATCACACCTTAACAAAAATACCGAAATTCAAAAACTTTTCTTTTCCTTAACCTTAAGCTTATGACACTCGAACACTCTTATGACATTTCCAATTCACAATACGTAAGTATTATTGACCCTTGCCCACGCCGCGACACCACTACACTCTACTAAACTCATGATACCCTGGTACGGCTATCTGTTATTATTATTATTGTGCGATTTCCCGGCTTTCCCTAAATAGGAAAAGTTAAAAGGGCCATTTAGGTGGTCGGACACGTTCGTGAGGTAGTTCGGAGCCCTGTGAGGGTACGATTCGACACCGTGAAATACAATGTAAGCCGCCTTCTCTGTCGGGTATATAGACAGCGATGCGATAGCGATGATTTCTTTATCTGACTGAAGTAGCAAACGTGCATGCAGTCAACCTGACGGTAAGTGGTCACTGCCGTCCATGGACATCTGTAATCAACTTCACACAGAACATGGGTTCTATCTGATGTCAATCACAGATGCGTTGCCACACCCGAGGACTATGATGGTCGCCTCATATAAAAGTGTTATTTATCTTTGTGAATAATTTTATTGGTTAAATAATAAAGTGTTCTATATAATCTAATAAAATATAGGACATGTGTCATGTGTTTTAGATCAACATCTTTGCGAAAGTGACTAATTTTGGTACCATAAGGGTTATTCGTTCCGGAAGGAACTGTACACATACTTGTATCTTTTCTCACTTTATTAAATATTATATGAACTTTATTGAATATATTGATATTTGATGTTATACCTAAATGTGAGGAGTTTTTAATGTCTTAGAGATTTTAGAAGTTATACAAAAGTGGCAAACACAAAATATGACATTCAACTTTTTGGACAAAAAAGCGCTTCAACGTTTTTAAATAAATGTTTCTACTGCTAGTATTCAACTGAATCATTGTAATGATAAAACACTCTATCATATCTATAGCATAGCTCAGCATTCAGTACAACTGAGTCCCAACGCCTCGCGTAAGAGCAGAAAGTCTGAGCTACGTCGCAGGAATAAAATTTAATTTCGCTCCAAGTTTTTGGATTTTAATTACCTGAAAGCAAATTAAATAAGCGAGGGCTGAATTCCTCTGCGCGAATTCTTAGAGGCCGTTTATAATTTATTAGGCGTTTCGGAATTGCGCACCTGTCAAGTATTATGTTTATTGAAATGGATATTGGGAAAGGTATTTTCTGTTGCTAAGAGATTTTGTAAGCTTAAATACGATTCTGATATTACATAGACATAGTTAACGGAAATGGGTGGGAGTTCTATATTATTTATTGAGTCAATCGTGAACCATAGCTGTAATCGTTATAAGCGTGTTAAAAACGCACTGTGACGACGTTTAAAGATATCCAATTGATGTTCTAGTAGTTCTTAAGGAATAATAAAATGATTTATATGGAACCAATTATTTAGCAAATTAAAAGAGTTTCCGTTAAAATTATTTAATTATTTAATACTCATCCTAGTAAGGCAAGCTACTGGAGCTAACTTTATAACAATGTAAAAAAAACATGATAGAAAAAAAAACAACATAAACAAAAAAGACAAACCCGCTGAGTTTCTTGCCGGATCTTCTCAGTTGAGGTCGTGCTCCGATCCGGTGGTAGCGTAAAAAAAAATTGTAACTGACAATTTGTAAGTGCCCCCGTAGGCCTATACAAAATAAAGACATTTCATGTCATTTCAAGTAGTGCACTGATATAAAATATAAAAACAATAGATTATTGGCCTCCCAACTAACTGTGAAAAGAGGTTTCATCCAACGTCAGTCACAGATGCGTTGCTACTCGTTGCGTTGCGTTGATAATATCCCAAGCATGCGCTTCTACCGACACATAAAAACTGCTTCACGCCAAAAACAGTGGCGGTGGTACCTTCCCGGTCGAAACATTACGTTCTACCATTTTGCTTTTTACTGTAAACTAGGCAATTTTGCTCTTAAAAACAAGCAGATACATATCCTGCCAGTCTTTGCCAGCTCCTTTTTGTATTTCATCGCTCCAACGATCTTCAGGGCGAACCTCTTCCCCATTTTCCTCCAGGACCTTTCCATATGGTAGCTCGTTTTGTCTCGAAGACTGGGTGGAGAAAGGACAATATAGAGCGGAATGGAAGACCTTTGGAAGAAGCTTTTACCCGTAGTGGGGCTTTAACTTAATTTTATTTGTTTTATTTTTATTTATTTATTTATTTTATTTATTTTTGTACACAAACAATACATAAAAAACAGACATTATAAACTTAGTACTTAAGTATTTAAGTTAAAGATCAATAAAGGCTTATTATTATTATTTTTTACATGTCCAGCAGTGGGACATGTTAATAACCCGCCTATACGCTATTAGCCCACTAACATACACTGTTTTTATATCTTTTACAATTGTCATGTCATTGATTTAGTAAATACGTAACTTAAACATTGACGACCCGCGTGGCGGAGCGGTTACCGTACCGGTCTGACGCGCAATGGGTCTCGGGCTCGATTCCCGGCCAGACAGGTTTCTGAATGATGAGTTTAGATTCATGTTCTGGGTCTGGGTGTTTGTGTATTTATCTTGTGTATGTCCATGGTACCCTATGGTGTATTGTGTGTATGGTACAGGAGAAAATCCTAGTGTGGGGCTTTGTAAGTAGAAAGCGTGTTTTATTTTTTAAAAAGGGATATAAAACAGTCATTCCACCTTATCTTTTACTTCTTATGCCTATGATTAGGAAAGATTTCCCAAGGAATACGTTGTTTAAACAACAGAACGCCCGTAGCGCAGCTGTGAGCCACGGGGCTATAAATTACGTTTTTCCTAATTAATCCCTATTCCGGAAGGACCTCGCTAGTACCTGTGTTACAGATAAAACTTTCCCCAAAACAAATGTCCTGTAAGCTGTTTTTAGGAAACTCGAGAAAGGTAATGCTATATTTTCCGTATCTTTACAAGGTGGTAGAACCAGTGTAGTTCGACCGGGGAAGTACCACCGCCACACCTATTTCTAGCGTGAAGCATTTCTTGCGTTTCGATAGAAGGGTGTGGTTGCCGGCACACTTTCACATGAGGCGACCATCATAGTCCTCGGGAGTAGCAACGCATCTGTGATTGACTTCAGATGGAATCCATGTTCTGTATGAAGTTGATTACAGATGTTCATGGGCGGCAGTGACCACTTACCATCAGGTGGACTGCATGCTCGTTTGCCACTTCATTCAAATAAAAAAAAAAAAAAAAAATATCTTTAGTATTTTTTTTTAATATTTTTAGATTACTTTTATTAATATCTTTTTAGTAAAATATATTTTTTGATGTTTATTTTTCATTATAAATTTTAGTTGTCGCATGATTTCGTGCGAGTTACTAGATCAATTGTTTAATGCAGATTTGATTCTTGATTAAGCTTTAATTTATATGCAAATAAATATGAGTAAATACCTGATTTACAATGTATCTATAAATTTAGATGGTTTTCAGAAATTGTATACGTAATTATTATAAATGTTTTTAATTTAAAAAAAGCGTGTTTAAAATTTAAATTCATCATTGTCATTCAAAATGACACTTCCTACTATAAGTCCACCAATTCGCACTTGGCCAACACGGTGGACTATGGCCTATAACTCTCTCATTCCGAGAGAAGACCCGTGCCCAGCAGTGGGACAATAATGGGTGGACGATACGATACTTGCTAATATAGTAATGCCACTATTTCAGATCCAAACAGAGCAGGTAAGGGAGGACGATAAATTCCGTTTTTCCCTAATTAAGGTCCAATCCCACGCGACCGCCCTAACTCGTCTTGCAGTAGTCCTGTTTAAACTTTAATTAAATACTCCAATGTTTTTCAGGTAATTACTTATGGGTAAAGTTATAGGTGAGGATATAATTAATACATCTAATTATTACTTCTGTTTTCTATGAGAAACTTCTAGAGGTCCAGTATAATCATTTTTCATCTGTATTAATCTTTTTTGAAACCTTGTAAATTATGAAAACGGTGTAGTTTTGAATTATTGTTATTCCTTCGATTATAAATGTTTTACGGCATATACAGGAAATTTAAACGTGTATTGATGACTTTTTGTTTAATAGGTAATAAAAAACACACACAAAAAAATTGTTTTACGTCATTTATGTCATGCTTGCCTGGTAACTTTTCTGTAGAAAAAATAATTTAGACAGAATTTAACAATAGTCATTTGTAAGTATGGTTTATTTTGACTTAAGAGCTATTTAACTTATTTGTTGCCAAATTGTTTATTTTATTAGATTTTATTATATGATTGAAGAAACGACCATTTTATACGCATCTTTTTATTATATGGTTTAATAAAAATACAAAGTAAATTTCATTTTACGTATATCGAGGCAGTTCATCGTAATTTGAAGTACCAGGGCAACATGGATTATCGGCGGTGGTCGCCGCCAAATGAAGGCATTAGTTTTCATAAAGCCGCAGATAGTCTTATCCTGGCTAAGCTTCCACCGAAGGCCAACGGGCTAGCCTTGCTTGATTGGGATTTTAGCGAGTTTTCCACAAAATGTATGTAAATAACTGCATGTATATCAACTAAAGATATTTGTAAAAATTATCTCACTTAAGATTCAGAAAACAACACGTAATGACTAATAAGGCAATCAAAGAAACATGAACTGAGAGAACAGACTTGCGTTAAGAGTTTTTTTCGAAAAAAATAATTAAAATTAATTAAATATGTCAGAAAATAAATAATAAATACATATAATGAGAATACAATCTTCAAATTTCAAAATACACATGAAGTGAAAGCTTTAATTACACATGAAGTGAAAGCTACTGAATTTTATTTAAATGGTCGAATTATATTTTTAGTTCGTTTCCTTAAAGTCATATTCCATCTATGTTTCCCTTAAAATAAGTCTTCTCTGTCAGAAGATATTACAATATTAAGTTATATTACATTTTTAAACGAACGACGAGGCGCAAATCATTTTAAAACGAAAAAAAGATAATTTAGTACCGAACTATTTTACACAACTCAGTCTCGATTATTGAAATAGTGGAAATGAGAACAACAAACGTCACATAAAAACTTCTGACATATTAGCGAACTCGCAAAATACGGTTACCGCAGTGGGTCTACCCAACAAAACATTGGGCTCGCTACCAGGCGCGTATAATTCATTATTAGCAAGTTGTTTTTCCGTCAGTTTGCGGTTGACTCCGCAAGTACGGAACTGTTTTCATGGCAAGAATTACGGATGTCGAAAGTATTTGTGCGTTATGTGTTCCGGGTACAGGCTGTGTCGGTTATGGGGAATATTTTATTATCGCCGGCATTTTTCATAATAAGGAAAACTGAGCAACTTACGTGTTGGGTGCATTGAGTTCTGTAACTTTATTGTCAGATCTTCACAGTTAGAAAATATTAGTTCTCTTGTTATGAAAGTATACTTACTTAAAATTCGTATCAGATCTACAAAATGTAGACAATTTACTTACATATGTAGTCCATTTTAAAATCATCAAAGTTTTAATCGGTAACTACGAAATAATTAAGTGGAATGAACCTCGATGATAATTCTTTTAGACGTATTTGTAAGCATCGTGTATGCAAATCTTTATCTTTTTTACATTTTTCTTCTTAAGGATAAATGAGAAAAAGATTAAGTTAAACATAAGATAAAGATTGACCTATTCTTGAACAATATAAGTGTGAAAATTTGCCTTCTTAAAGTGTTCAAGTTTTAAAATATCTTTGAAATACCGAAATGTGTTTACCTAGTAAAGATTTAAGAGGCCTAGCAAACTCATTTTGTTTTTCAGTCGCACGACTCCAGTACATTCATAAATACTAGATTACACAGATCCCGAGCATCATCAAAGGCCGGGTCTATCTAAATCTTGGAGATTTGTAATCGACGCCCGTATCAGCAGGCCGTACAAACAAAGGGTGAATAACTCAGGGCCAGTACAAATGCTGCAAAACCCCGCAAATCCACTCCGGACAGACAGACGGATCGCGTTCTGATACCGGGGGATATCCTCCATGTCATGCTTGCCTGGTAAGTTTTTGTAGAACAAATGATTAAGACGGAATAAACACATAATTGCGAAGTTATATTAAATCAATAAATTAATTTTGTAAAATCGTTCTTAAATTTTATCTAGGTCTATTAAAACTTCCAACTTTCTTTTAAAGATTTTCTTAAGGACCGGAAACACATAAAAGTCATTGATGATTTTATAAACATACTAGCTGTCCCGACAAACGTTGTTTTGCCATATAAAACATAAAAAAATGTTAAGGGTGGACAACCCTTAAGGGGTATGAAAAATAGATGTTGGCCGATTCTCAGACCTACTGAATAAGCATATAAAATTTGGTAAAAATCGGTCAAGCCGTTTCGGAGGAGTATGGCAACAAAAACTGTGACACGAGAATTTTATATCTTAGATTAGTGGAAAAATAACTATACAATAATTTGCAGCAGTTATGTATTCAAATGAAAATAAATATAGAAAATAGATAACTACCAAATACCAAGTCATAACACTGACCGGGTTAAGCGTATCATATAGAAAGCTCGTTCATGAGCAAGGTAGTACCAAATTCGTCAGTTACTAAATGGCGATAAACATTACTAAAAGTGATATACGGCTATGGATTCGGAAAAACTCGAAAAACAAAACGGACTCGATCACGTACAAATCTACTAATCCTTAGTCCCCTTGGCGGACAATAAATATTTTTCACGAAATCCACCGTTCGCGGCGACGCATAGAAACTGCTCTAAATCAGGCAATTATAGGTGTGACCAGTAAATATTATAACCAGGGGATCAGGAGTGGAGGACGGTCAGAGTAAGGACCGTTAAGGATATTAGGTATTGTGATTTTATTGTCGGAACGTTATCCGGACCTAATATTGCCTAACTGCGCACTTAGATTGGGTGATAATGTTCGCTATAAGTACTAAGGAAGGTATTACTTTCCGTTTAATGGCGGAGCCGATTTTTAATATTAAATATGGGATCTTTATTATTGGAGTTTTCTCCCGTGAGAAAAATGTACTGATGAATAACCTCGTTACGTTTTTGGTGCGCACCTATGGTTCGCAACTTTTTAATTTGGTTGTGAGTGTAATAACCTTATGTTATTGTGCTTGTTTATTTCAATCAGTGTCGACGTACTTATATTGCTGTTTTTGTTATAAATATCAATAATTAATATTGTTATTGTGTTTTTTTTTCATTTATTTGTTAGTTTACCCTTTCATATGGTATCAATCTTTTTTCAGTTAAATAAACTCTTTGCGGCTCTCTGTTTAGACAATCGGACTTAAGGAGTAAACTCCAGTCATGCGTCGGAGCTGTCACACATTTTTTGTTTAGACTTGTATCCTGTTATGATTTCTTCAACCAACTTATATAAGTGCATTAAATTTTATTTCATCTTATTAAGAATGACAAATCATCAACACATTATTAACCGACTTTTAAAAAGGAGGCCGCACTAAATTCATCTGTATTCGTTTTAATACATTTGAACTTTATTGATACATAAAAAGAGGTATTCTTAAACACCCAAACTCAGAGCGAAAATCAAATTCAGATATCTGTCTGGTCGTAGATCAAACCTGGAACCTTGTGCGTGTCAGAACGGTATGGTAGCCTCTCTTACACTCGGGTGGTCATAAGCTTTAACCAAAATGTATATGTTATGTTACTTGTTTATTTGCAATATAAGTACATGTATACTTACAATAAAATGAATTGTTCATAAATAATTTGGTCGTCTTTGTCATTGACACATATGTTTATATTTTAGCATTAAGGTATATATACCAATACCAGAACTCATATCATTTCGCAAGATAAAAGCAAACTTAATGAATAAAATTTTAATGAAAAATCGCCTACAAGCATTTCATTTTAAATAACACATGGTCTTCGTCATGCGTACAGGAAAATGCACATCACTATATTAGATAATTATATTCCAGGTACTATATTATACATGCCGTACCGTTGTGATTACCATTCGACCTAACGATAGGACCCATGTTGGTAACTTACTGTGTCAAGGCGGTAAAGCGGTTTTGAATGGAATTCGCAAGGACAGTACTGTGTATGATAATGCTACATTCCGTAAAGATAAGTTTGAAATTACTAACCTCATAATGTTGAAAACAGAGGACTTATTAAAACTCATATAGTAGGTACTAAAGGAATTAATTATTTTACAAGCAATAAGTACTGGGACACCATAAAAAGTAAAGCGGGCGACAAATTATGATCGCGACAAATGCTTCATTTTAAGGAGTGCGCCTTAATCCGCTTGGCGCCTGGTGGCCGGTGGGTGTAATTACGCGATATATCGTAGTGGACCCTCGAACCTCGACCCTCTCGACCTTCCGTCCTCATCACGACGCAACACATGGTGCCGTGTGCTAATTGTTAGGGTCCGATTTTCACTGTTTTTATTCGCGCAGTTTAGGGGAGTTGACGATTGGGACGAGAATTATATTGTTTCGGGCCGGGTGTGATTCCTTCGTACGGTTATAGTTTTATGATCGTGTTCCGACGTTTATACAAAGTGGTGGAAATGTTGAACATATTGTGCTGATTATAGCGTACAATTCGTGGAATGTGTATATTAAGATATTAATTAATAGTAATGTATGTCCACCAATTCGCACTTGCCCAGCGCGGTGTATTATGGCCTATAACTCTCTTATTCCGAGAGACGACCCGTGCCCAGCAGTGGGACAATAGTGGGTTGATGATAATGTATGTCCAATCTTACGGATTATTGCAACTCTGAAGCAAAATAAGGTAGTGTATGTAAAAAGCTTTGTAAGGACATATGTATAGGTACATAGACAGAATACTATAGATTTAGATTTATAATGATAAATAAGATACTGTGGTAGGCCTAAGTCAGAAAAAGCCTATTGGTAGTCATCTCATAGTAGTTTTCAAATTCAGCGGAGTACCTCTAAAATGACATTCTGTACGTATGAACAAGAATTTATATAACTGTTTATAGGTATCATACATTTCACCGCTTCAAAAGCGGGTATAATTATATTGTTTTAAAAATCTTAAAATAAATTAAAAAGTGAAATGTTTTACTTAAAATAAATGGATGTATTTGCTTTTCAACAAATATTTTTTCGCGACGGCCGGTGACTAATTAGGTTCTAAATGAAACGATATAAATCTGCAGTAAATATCTCAAAGTGTCACAGATGGTGTCAAAACAGTTCGCTTGGCGGGCTCGCAAACCAGCGTAATGGCGGAGTGTTCAATATAAATTCCGATTTATTTACAAAATTTATGCGAATCAAGCATTTTTATTCATATGATCAACTTCATACAGAACAAGGGTTCTATCTGAAGTCAATCACAGATGCGTGGATGCTCCCGAGGTCTATGATGGTCGCCTCATATAAAATTGTACCGGCAACCACACCCTTTCATCGAAACGCAAGAAATGCTTCACGCCAGAAATAGGTGTGGCGGTGGTACTTCCCCGGTCGAACTACATTGGTTCTACCACCTTCAAAAGGCCTGGCACAAGTAAATATTTACTTAAAAGGATGCCACAACTGTAGTTTCTATAATTTTAATATTTTACGAGAAATATATGATTTTCTATTTCTATTTTCTATCACAGGTGTTCATGAGCGACAGTGACCGCATACCATCAACCGAGTATCATCCAAGCAATCCATCTGGACATGTTCGTTTGCTACTTCGATTGTATAAAAAAACCTTACCAGATAACATAACTCTACAGTTAGAGAGTATCGTATAGATTGGCCATCAGGTCTTTGTATAAGCGCACAAACGTTCAGAGAGAAAGATGAACTGTTTTGCAAATAGCAAATATGTTGCCACTTATTTTTTGTTGTTAGTGGTATGAGCGGTAATTGATTTTTTGGCAACGAAACATTTGGTCTATTTCGATAATAACAATTAGGTACGAATTTTACGCGATATTATTCAATAAATATTTTTACTATAGAAATTCAATTGAAAAATAAAACAAACCAACATTTTTATAGAGTTGTATGCTGTATGGTGTTTTTTGGCGTTGTCAAATATGTATTTAATTTTTTTGATTTCTTAATTTCCATTGTCGAAATGCAAAAATACTCACACGGAGCTTCAAGTACATCAAATTTTAGTGTTTTATTTATTGTTATTAACTGCTTTTTTATTTTTTGTTTTAAATACAAAACGATTAACTTCTTCCCTGTTCTTACCAGCTTGGGTCATGTTTTACACAATGTAGATGTTTTAATCCGGTTTTATACTTTATCTGTAATTTATCCAAATCCGATAACTACTTTTAACGTGAAAGGGTAACAAGCAACCATACATCTATCCCCAAACTCTTGCCTTTATAATATTACCAAGACTGTTTCTAGGCCCAAAGGGTTGCTTCCGTGGCCCCAACGAAAGACAGCGGCGGATATCCCGATAATAGGCTCGGCGCCATACTGCACTGATTGCTGACGTGTGCCGAATTTATCCCGCATTAAACATCGGGCTCCCAGCTGCGGCCTGACGGGGACACGCAGTTCCCCGAGTTATTGGTTTGATCCCAATAAGTAAAGTAGCCCACTGCGAATTCTGTCCCTCCAACAAACCCGGAGAAATATGGTGGGTAATAGTACCCTAGTTGTTCTTTTGCTCAGCGCAATCCTTCTTCCCTTGTTGGGGGGATTGAGACATTCTATAAAAAGTATTATGTAATTGACCGACCAAAAAAAGCGTTATAAATAAGTTATCAGAATTACAGTTTCTTATCAGAACATTTCTTATGTGAAAAGACCATTATCCTTTAAAATGATAACGAAGAAAATGCAAATAGGAATTTCGTTTTAGCGTAAATTGGCAACCATAACAGGTATTGGTAATTAATCAGCATTTTTGTTGATAAATAGGTTGCGCGGTCGTCTGTTAATACATTTCTGATATTAATTATATTCCTGTTTTTGGTTTTCGGGGTGTAAATTTAAAATAGATACCAGGACGGCATGAGCGGCGACCACTAATGAGCGCGACAGCAGCGCCGTGCGGCCGCTGCGGTGGGCGCGCGAACTAATTTGGTAGAGTGATGAATTGCTGGTTGGAACGTATGCTCCTACCGGTCCTGGTAGCCTGGTAACTACTAATTGAAATCGTCAATTGTATGAGATATCTTGGAATCAAAGTAAAGTTTTGTTCTAACTACCGCGTAAGAAGTACGTATGTACGTATCTATGTACCTATTTCCAAAAAAAAAACAATAATAATATTTGGGAACATGTTTAAGCTTTTATGTACAGAGATATTTTTAAAATGAAAATAGAAGATATATCGAAGTGTAGATGTTAAGACTTATAGACATGTTCGTAGATATTTTCTTAGTCCTTTTAATGAAAATAGAGTCAACATTGATTCAGCCGTAGCTAACATTAACGCTGTCTACATTCACAGCTCAAACTAGGATATTTTCCTGTATCTTGGATGCTGTCGTGGATATATACAAAAACTACATACAAACCAAGAATAGAAGTCTAAATGCATCATTCAGATGTGTGTATGGCCGGGAATTAAACCCAGAACGAACTGACGACCAGCGTGGTGGTGCAGTTACCGGTCTGATATGCAGAGGATCCCGGGTTCGATTCCCGGCCAGACAGGTATCTGAATGATGACTTGTTCTGGGTCTTGGTCTTAGTGTGTGTCTTTGGTACCCACACAGGAAAAAATCCGACTGTGGGGCTATGAGTGTAAAAAGCATAAAAACTGCGTCCGATCGGTACAGCGAGCGCACGTTTAGCGGGTTATAAGAATACTTACGATATGGACTAGGACAGTGGTTCTCAAACTTTTTGAATGACGGAACCCTTTTGGGAAGCAAAATACTTGATGGAACCCTAAAATAAAACAATTATTTTTATAAGTGTATTTTTTATTAATCAGCATAATAAAAGTACAATTAACAGTTACTAATTATTATTTACTTCACCACTTGACAAGGACAATAATAGAAAACATGAAAAAACGAAAAAATCAAACTAATGGGTGGTATGAAACTTTTTTTTTCTAAACTCTTGCGGAACCCCGACAGAGGTATCACAGAACCCTAGGGTTCCGCGGAACACACTTAGAGTATAGCTGGACTAAGCAATATAACACCCGTAATTACAGTATAATTCAGAAATAGTACAATCTAGGTAATTCATACCAATGTGTTAGACCTAATCTAAGCTTATCCCGTCTCAGATTAACATTCCTACATTGAAACATGAGTGGAATTTCTGGTTTTGCAATCTGTTTGTTTGAGACCACCCCGTTCTTTGAGCTGCGACTTATTGTATAAGCCATTTATTAAGCTTATTTACTTATAAGAGGATTCGATTTCGGTTTAAGTGAAAAAACGAATGTTTACGAATGGAAAAACATATTGCAATTGCATAAATTATGAGTAAGAGGATTGTTGAAATCTTTTTATGAATATCGCTTACTTACTTTAATTTTGGAATTTCAAATGAAATATAACTACATAGTATAAAACAAAGTCGCTTCTCGCTGTCTGTCCCTATGTATGCTTAGATCTTTAAAACTACGCTACGGATTTTAATGTAGTTTTTTTAATAGACAGAGTGATTCGAAAGGAAGGTTTTTATGTGATGGAACACTGATAATTTTCGATTTTTGACTTTTAGGCGGAACGAAGTTTGTCGGGTGAACTAGTGTCTTTATAAATGTGTAGTTCTAAGTTACAAAATTCGCACCTTTCAGGCCTAGTTTTGTGGGATGTCAAAATATCGTCTCAAATCCATGTCGTCTCTTGTTAATTTGGTGACTATAAAGAGAAGGTATAAAAAAAGCACGCACAACAAAGGGCACGCACGAATGGAAGGGTTTTTGAAGAACGAATATGGTTGAAACGTGGTCAACGTGCTAACGCAGTTATTTAAAGTTGATGGGTTGCAAAGACCACTTGCCTTCAGGTGGACTGAAAGCTTGTATGCAACGTATTTGGGCAGCAGTTGAAATGAAATGATATGTCTTTATTATTTTTTGTATAGGGCACTTACAAATTGTCAGTTAGGTTTTTTCTTACACTACCACCGGATCGGAAGACGACCTCAGCTGAGAAGATCCGGCAAGAAAGTCAGCGGTTTTGTCTTTTTGTTATTTATATCTATTTTTAAATATAATTACAATCATGTTTTTTTACATGTTAATAGTCTTAATTATAGAATTCTGTTTTTATCCTTTGGGTAAGGAACCCTAAAAAAATGAAATAAATTTTGTCAATGTGTCTTATAGGTCATCTGTCAATATCGTGTGGTCTATGTAATGACTTGCTTAAGGCAAAAATGGCTATTATATAACCAGGCCTAATCCATTAGAGATTGTTTCTATTAAATAAATTACAAACAGTCTTATCTTATTGCCGATATTACTCCAATAAATCTTAAGATAGCATACGATTAATTTCGCTAATTTTAACAGCATTTGTCAAAGACCACACTAGTATCAAGAACAAATCGTGCGTAGATTATAAAAAGACAATTGGGCACAGAATAAAAATATATTAAAAAATGAGTAACAATAAATCGCGCGGTAAAAGCTTCCATATTTGTTTACGCGTCAACGTCCGTGACGGCTGTCAAATAACAAAAGTTAAAGACGCATTTACACTACGTAACAATTCGACCACCAAGAGAGCTAGCTATCTTCTCTAGTGATTTAGCTAGTATCAAAAGATACATGATCTAAGTATGAAAAAATATATCAATAAAAAACAAACAATAATTACAAAAATATAGTTATAATTATGCCATATACATAACGAATTTTAATTTCATACTATAAATGTTACTTTTTAACTAGTAAAACTATGTTATCATAGATAGTGTAAGACATAGTCGCTTTACGCTGCCTGTCCATATGTCTGCTTCGATCTTTAAAACAACACTACGGATTTTAATCCAGTTTATTAAATAAAAAGCGTGATTCAAAAGGAAGGTTTTTGTATATAATACGTGTATAATATAGTAAAAATACACTGATAATTTTAGATTTGTGACTTTAAGGCGGAACGAAGTTCGTCGGGTAAACTAGTTTGTTTATAAAGACTACCAACATTTCCTTTATCAGTGTGGTTGTCTATAGCTTAAACGCTTTTCACTCTGAGAGGAGATTCTTCCCCAAAAGCATGGGAAATGGGCTGATCTTTACTTTATATATCTCTCCTTTGCTACATCGCCTGTAATAACGTTTTCTGCACTAGTGGAGAAAAATCCAAATAAAGGGAAAATTAGAATTCTTTCCGTCCCATGGGACTCATGGAAATTTTAAAAGACGAATGTACAAAAGGCTTAACCCAGAATAGATATCTAATTTCATCATCCACACATTCACACACCACGCGTTTCATCAAATCATATAAATATTTTTTTCATTAATTTGTAAAAATATTTTTAATATGGTGGATTATTTGTTATTCCTAGTGTAAGGGCAGCATAAAGCGCAGGAAGCAAGCGGTGGTCATAATTGGAATGGCCGCCGGATTAAACGCGCAAACAAACTCGAATCTCGCGTTAAATCCAAATAAATTGAGAAAGGAATGCGCGCTCGGGGGTTTTAAGAACCGGGATTAAAAAAGTAATGTTGTCTTTGGTACCTATATTCTTTCAGGGGCTATAATAGAGCTGTAATAATCTGTATTGATCTATATTATAAATGGTGACAAGTGTTTTAAACGAAAACATTAAGTTTAATAAAATTTTCAAGACTTTAACAGTATATAATTGGATTTAGAATTGTATTATTAATCAAAAGAATTTAAATAAAAACCTGTTCCACTCATTAAAATTGAACAAACCATGGATGCTGTAATTAAAAATGGAACACAAAACTATAGAGTATTAATTTTTGTTTTTAATCTATCCCACGCGTATTGTTTGAGTTAGTCTGATTAGTTCGCCATATGAGTTCCAACAAGTTCTAGTGGGTATGCCTACAAGATAAAGTTTTCATATGTTTAGAAATAAAGGTAACAATCATATGATCTAATATTAAATGTCATAGTTAAGTTTAAAATGAGCTTCAATAAAATTTTACGACGTTGATTATTATAGATACCTCGTATCATAGGACTTTTGCTTTTAGACATTTAGAAATGTTCCATATAAATAAAGGTTTTTCATTTCAACGTCGATTTTCAATAATACCTAGTTGCATTCAAAATAATTGTAAAAATACCTAAGTATATTGTGCACAAATAAAACACAGTTAATTGGGTGCTTAATAATATTATTCATACTAAATTTCCAATTCATAAAGCCACGACCCATAGACAAGTGACGCCACCACACGAGGTGTCGTGTGGAGCGAGCGTCCCGTTACGTTCTACGGCCATTTGTCAAACTAATGACGCGGGAATCTGCGTTTTAACGTACCACCTGATCGCTGCACTCGGA
Source organism: Spicauda simplicius (assembly GCA_949699795.1). Lineage (NCBI taxonomy): Eukaryota > Metazoa > Arthropoda > Insecta > Lepidoptera > Hesperiidae > Spicauda > Spicauda simplicius. The sequence goes on along the minus strand of OX453075.1, from coordinate 16,901,167 downwards.
CTTATTTATTTAAAATGAAATAAAAATACGCGTTATTAATTGCGTTCAATATTGATCGTTATAATATATGTTTCGTTTTAAGCAAAAATGTTCCTGAAATGTTTGTTTACTTTTTTATGTTGTTTTTGTATATAGCAACAAAAAGTTGTAGGATTGCATATTTGACAATTGTATATTTTAGTATGACAGTAAATAATTTAATAAATAAATTATTTTCTTTTTAAAGTAAATTCATAGCCATAACACTCGTTTTTAGAACATTGGAATAGTCATGAGACTTTAATAATTAGACTAATTTTGTCATAAGATTCTATATTATTTATATGTATCTTCAGGTGTGTTCTATCCAGTAAACAAGCTAGGAGAATGTTCTTTCAATAATGGGTACACATTTTGTAGTAACAACATTTTGCACGTGTAAATCTTAGTTTGTCTTGCGCGCGGGAATTCCTCCCAAAGATACATCCTAAGAGCTAGCGGTGACCGACACAGGCTATCCGTACTTTATCAATCGAATTCCCATTTTTAATGGCCGCCTCGCGTGTCTCGTACTCAAATTAGCGTAGGTTAATCGCGGTGTCGCAATCGGAAACAGCCGAAGCGCGGTTTTTATTTTAAAAAACCACAGCCCAAGATAACGCCTTCGATTGTGCCGCCATGCTTTTTAGTGTAATTTAATACTTCGAACTGGTAACACCGAAAAAAGTTTTGTAATCTGTGTCGTTATTAGTTTTTAAGGTTACTAAGCTCCACGGTAACGTTTTGTCACTTGTATGATGTTAACAACGGATTATATAGTTATGACAAAAATTCAAAGTAGATCGGTGAAGTATTTTTTTTCATAGAACAATAATTGTTTATATTACAATAGAACTAAGTAGATAAAATTCAGAGTAGGTATCTTTGACGAAAAAAAAAATAAGAAGGTTTACCAACTTAATGAAAACGATATTCAAATTCCGAACAACAAAACAATATGCTAAGCGTTCGTTCACAATTGGCAGCCCTGTCGTCCGTAGAATGTAATTTATCACGTCTCAAAGAACGAATGAAATAGATAAACACGTGATCGAAGACGCTCTCAGCTCTGCCTTTGCCTATCAAAGTTTCCGATATCTTTTAAAACTCAGCGCCATTTTGAGAGATACATTATTTTAATGGACGCAGCGAGCTGATAGTGTTTGCTGTACCTACCTGTGGCAGTGACGCGTATGAAATATTAAGTATCCTTTGGGTACTAAAATTTATACCTACGTAGTGGTTTACGTTGTACTGTGTAAGTTTATGATAATTGAAGTTTGGTTAAATATTGCACATGCTTAGGTTACAACTGCGCCATTTGGATTAGTCGTTATATAGTTTTACAATCGATTCTTGGTGAACCATCTTAAAAAAAATGACCTTTGTGTCGTATTTCATTAAGTCACATATCCTACTTTGCTAAGGTTTAGATATCTATTACAGGCCGTGTTACCCACAAGAAACGAGCACGGACAGCATGTCCATCAGATGGTAAGTAGCCATTGTCGCCCTTGGACATTTGTAATAACCTTTCTTACAGGTGGTAGAACCAGTGTAGTTCGACCGGCGGATTACTACCGCCACATCTATCTCTAGTGTGAAACATTTTTTGCGTTTTTGCCGATAGTCACCGCGCCTGGCAAGCGTGTTGGTGACCGCAGTAGGTGTAAGAGTTACGAAAAGATATGCTGCTGCCCATCTCCTGGATTTTTTTCATAGTCGCTTCTTATGACATTCACTGGAAGAGAGCGAGTGGTGCTATTCAAGAACGACACCACACGGCCCGGTATAGTGGTGACGTTTTCGAAATTGAAACATAGAGTTTTACCACCACGAAAATTTAATATATGCTCTATATAGCTGATATACAGCAAGAATATCCCAAAACAAAAGCGGAGTCATAACTAAAATGCATAACAGTATCGTACAAAAATAATTTCATTTCTCGTCCAATTCTTATATCCAACATATTTGGCGTTGATTGTCCAATTTGTTCAGTGCAGACTATTACAGCATATTACGTACACTTTATTGTAAAACATATATTTGGCTCAAGACTTATTCGATGTGTAATCAGATAAGGCGGGGCTGTTTCGAATGCCAAAACCATATTATTGAGTCGTATTTCGATGGCTGAAGGTCAGATTGGAGATATGCGACGGTCATATTTAGATAAATAATCTAGTTAAAGAAAACCTAGACTTTAGGTAATATATTGTATTTTTGAAATACATAAACGTATTGGTAGTACATATTACCTTTGTTAAGATGACGGAGAATGAATTAAAAAGTAATAATGTTTTAATTATTAATTACAAAAACAGATATCTTAAAATAAATATAAATATTTGGATAAATAACCAATTAATATCAGTTCTTTTATATGTCACAAAAAGTTATAATCGCATCGTGCTGGCGTTCAGAATAAACTTTCCTCATGTTTGCCATTTGCATAAAATATCATATTGCCAAATTATCATATTCTGCCATATCCTAAAATTCTTTCTGAATAAACGGAATAGTTTTTTCATAATCATTATCAGTTTATTTGATGACATGTTAGTTGATGATAATAAAAATCTAGTTTTGCTATGTTAAGTCACATGTGGACAAAAATATTGTTTGGCAAGAACATAGATATCTTTAGAATTATAATATCTATGTAACCTATTCCATTTTCACTACCATCGATGCGGTCGCCAAGTGGAACATACTATAAAGTTGGTTTCAGCGCCATCTAGTATCACCGCTATAAAACGTCCTTCAAACTTAGAGTCGTTCTAATTACAAGTAAAATATAACGTTTGAACAAATGACACGCGGCGATGAGATCCGTCGATAACGCGACAACGCATCGTCAGCATCAATCATGTCACAATTAAGCTTTTAAACGACTCAGGGATTTATTGTAGTCGACGAACGATTTATAAAGCTGGCAATTAAACGGAAAATGTTAGGCGAGATTTGTTGTCAGCTTTTTTGTAGCGAATAAACAGGTGCGATGGCTGACAACGTATTGATGTTTTTTTCTAGGCATAGTCACAATTTTGCAGAAAAAAACCACCACACTGCAATTTATTTTTTGGTGGTAGAACTTTGACTCTGAAAACACCTCCGTCACACTATTTCGTGAACACTGCAGCAGTGTTATGTGCTGCAGTGTTCTGGTGTGGTAAGTCAGAAATCTTAGTGTTATCTGGGCCTAATCTCAGGTACATGACAGATGTCCATGGGATGACACTTGGCATTTATGTGGACCGTATATTCGCTTGCTATTTTTATATTATAAGAAAAACAAGTGAGGCACGTATTAAGGTTCGATCTATATTGAGTTAAAGTCCTCGACATCGTTTACTAAATGTTTAACAACCGAGACTGATGATTTTAACTGCCCTACAAAGCTTGAAAGGGTTCTTGTTTACCCACTAGAGGTCACCTGCAAGACTAGTAAATCGTTATCGATTTGCATTTAGCATTTTGTAAATCGCTGAAATAATACGGTCGAGTGATTTTCTTGCATACAAAAATCGGCATTTTCATTTTAAAACCCTTTTTCTCGCTTCTTCTTTCCAATTCAAGCGAATTTCTCAAGCGAAGTACAAGTTCGCAATCATACACCCAGATGACTCGTGTCGATAGGTGGAACAAAGGCTGTAAATAAGGCTTAACACTGAAGCGAGGCCATTAGAGACCCTTAGCGGAGTCCGCGAGATGCCGGCGCAGATCTCAGTGTTGCCATGAAATCACCCAGTTATAATAAGATGGGCAGTGTTGCCCGTTGTCGTTTTTGTCAACATGTCCTTACATTTATTTAGTTTAGTATTTGCTTTGTGTATACGTATCCAGCAATCCCAACGGCTCTATGCGATATTTCAAAAAGGCTTCTTTTTTAAATATTATATGTTCTTTTACCTAATTCCATGTCAAACTTTAAACTTACACCTGCAGTAGTTTTAAATGTATAGCAATTAATTTTATTGAAATAAATATTTTTTGGAAAATAAATAGGTATATTTAATTTCTTTTTCATGTTTTGCGATTTAGAAAGTGGTATAGAATTTAAAATTAGTTATGTCTCTACTATTTATTTTTTTCTTCGTATCTGCATCTGCTTCAAGCAAACCACTTTATTTCTCAAATAACGTAGCATCAAAGACGACATGAAAATAAAGCAGAGACTTATATTATGAAAACGCTAATGTACTAATCATGTTCCCTGAGATAGAAATGAAAACTTGCATCAATCTCTATAAAGGGATAGTGGAGTAGGAAACTTGAAGATGAGCATTTCGAGAAGTTCTGTAGATGCAGTAATGCCAACTGAAGAAAACAAACTTACGCGTGGAGTCTGCAAAGTTGGCAACGCTTTTAACCCTACTGTTGCAGTTATTAGCGGAGCGCCATCTTTGTTTTATAATTGGAACTTTAAGCTCCAAGTTTTCACTATGTATGTTTTATTTGTATTTATTGCTACTCGTATGTTGTCACGTATATCTTTGTCTAGAGATTTTGAGATTTCATTCTAATATTATATTTTCATGTGGTAGAACTAGTGTAGTTAGACCGCGGAAGTACCACCGCCACATCTATTTCAAGCGTGAAGCATTTCTTGCGTTTCGATAGAAGGGTGTGGTTGCCGGCACACTTTTACATGAGGCAATCATCATAGTCTTAGGAAGTAGCAACGCATCTGTAATTGACTTCTGATAGAACTTCATGTTCTATATATATGAAGTTGCTTAGAGTAGTCCATTGGCGGCAGTGACCACTTACCATCAGGTGGACTGCATGAGGTCGTTTGCTACTTAATTCTTATAAAAAAAAAACTAAGAAATTCATTCCTTAGGGTTCATTTCATAAGATAGGTTTCCTTTTTCCGTTCCTTTTTCCTTTCCGTTTCCTAGGATTTTTGTCAATACACCTGATATGGGTTTTGGTTACTGCTCGGGGTGTTGATGTTAAACAGGAACACGCTGCCAATCTTCTGAAGTTTTGGTTCAAGTCGCTTTCTTGGACATCCACGAAATAAGAAGGAGTGCTATTCAAGATTGACACTACAAGGTATACAGTTAAGTTTGCATGGCGTATAAAATCACGCAAACGAAGGAATTAAAATATATAAATTCTTTCTCTTTTTTTAGAAAGTTTCTGATTCTTATTCCACAAGGCCTATTTTTCAAACAATTTGAAAGCGAGGCTCGTCAAGTATATTTCGTGTTCCGAGATCAAGTATTTTAGAACCATTACGAAATTGCTGACACGTAAACGTAAATGGATATAGCCGTCGCAACGTATTATGACCGTGTGATGTTATCGCGAGGTTTTACGCAGTTTTATGTTAAGTACGACACATATTAATTGTTTTGTCGTTTCACAACGTTTTCTAGCGATGAAAAATCTGATTCTTGGCTCGATTACAACCACGACTAACCAGTTTCGTGGATTGACGGAATTCCAGTAATCGACGTCTATTAATCAAGGTGCACTTGGAATTTTTATATTTCCAAATAGTTGATAATGCATAATGTATGTGATACAGGCCGTTTGTTATTTCTCACGAGATCGCAATCTTGCATAAATAAAAAAAATATTAATGATTTTAAAAATTAAACTGACATTTCATTAAATTTCCCGCAAGCAGAATCGAAACGCGAATTGGTACTTTTATTGCGTAAAATTAACAGCGCGGGCGATAATGCAATCATGCAGTAACGGAACGCGAGCGGATGTGACCGCGCGTCTTTCTGTCACAATTAATTTCCGGGCGTTGGAATTGGCGCGAAAACTGTCGCGACGCGGGGCCATGGCGGGAATTTTAATTACGCACCCGTATTCCGAATACCAATGTCGTCTTGTTTAAATTAAATATAAATTATACGCTCCTAGACCCCGTTGCTCGCCTGGTTTTGCGAACTGCCGAGTCACAAATAAACAGTTGAATTGAGAAGGTTTTCTCGACTTGGATGAGAAAACAGGGCAGAATTTTGAATACTATCATTAATGTTACAATTAAGTAGTTACCCACTACTAAAACGCTTTTCGAATCAAAATGTCAAGCTTAAATAAAATTAACTACTATAGTCACACAGTTTCTAGAGAGAGCATTAAAGTTTCGAAACAGCCAGCTAAAGAGTGGCAAAACTTATTAATTTCATAATAAAACTCCGCAAATAGAAACTCCAAACGTAATTAGAGGGCAGATGAGGAGCTCGCAACGCAGACGGGTGCACTTCTTATGGCGTTTAACAAACTTTGATAAAAAGATTAAGTATGACAGTTTGAAATATAGCCACCGCAGACGGTGGAAAAAATAACAGTGCAAAAGTTTATCGGGCGGGGCCGGGCTCCATTGTTGGCAAGTACGGCGAGTTAATTTCGAAAGAAACAGGCGAGGCGCAGGTGTGCTGCCGCCCGTTGTATTAATTCGAGCGTCTCGTCTAATGCCAACGTATGACTGCGTTACGGGACGCAGCTGAGTTTACGGGCGAAGTTAAACGCGTCTCCCGCGAGCCCCGGCTTTGAACAAATCCGAACGCAGATTATGACGTCTCGCCGACTCTGTGACAATCCGAACGCACCCATTACGCGTCCGTACAGAAATGGCGCCATTACCGACCGGCTTTAATTGTAAATTATTGCTCGGGCGATGCTCGTTCGGCCGACGTTAGCTATTAACATAATTGTTTCAAAAGAAACGCAAGTAAACGATCTACTAGAGATCGTAGTAAAGATATTTAAAGTAATTAAGAGGTATATTTGCATAGCGATGCGACCGCGTGACATTTCGTGGGCTCGCCATTTTGTTTTTATCTCGACGCTCGTCGCTTATCATCTTCTTAGAAAATATGGGGGCGGCGTCCATTAGTTAGATGTAATGTTTTTGTTTTATTGCCGTCTCGTTGTGCCGGTTTTACACGAGTATTATTAAGCCGCGTCGAAGGCCCTAAATATGCATTTTGATGCGTCGAAATGACCGTAATTATCATTCGAGAAGTTGTAACTTTTCGTTTATTGCTTGTATTACACACCGTTTCAATGCAGGATTGCGCAATAAAAGTCTATTTTTAATTGGATCATTTTCATTTTTATGATCTTAATAATCAACTCGAAAACGGCTATTGAATTTTATTGGTTGACATTAATATTACGATAAGAGTAAGCAACGACGTATGACGCTCCGTGGAGGATACATTCATAGCATTATTATTACATTGTAACCCATTCTAATTTAAATTTCCTACCCCGTGGCGTGGTGGCGGAACCATCGAGATTACAAGTTAACTTTTCCGATCACAACAGCATAGACAAAGGCTTAAATTATACACGGGTGGATTGGCAGAGACGGATTTACCCTTTGACAATCGCCGAGCGAGTTGGGGTGACAAATTGTTGTCTGTTATGTCGTTTACATTGCACTTTCGGTCTGTTTATCTGCTTACTTATTCATTAAAACGTAATGCTATTCATGATCGGGCCATTTCGCTAATTAAAAACAACGAACGTAGAGATAGGATACACTCATTAATAACATTACATTTATACGATTTTAATCAGTGAAGGTGTTTAAATAATATTTCTCATTTTATAATTAGAAAATGAGGTAATTAAGGCGAGAGGTACTAGGATATTAGAAGTTGGAGTAGTGGTCGGGGGCTAATCTAAATAAACCGGGGCCATAATTCAAAACAAGAGGAGCGCTGATAAGAAAGTTTCATTACCCAAATGGTGAATTTAAAACCGGGCTTAATCAGGTTTATGGAGGTTTATCCAAAATCAAGCGGGTCGGCCATGGCTCACGCCACCTGTGTGTTTAGGTACGGATTACTTTGCGAAATTTTCGTAAATATTGCACGTTGGACGTTGGATTCATTTCGCTTCGCCGAGCTAAATTAAAGTCACGAATTACAAACATTATCCGCCTATCCTCGTTTTGCTTTTCACTTAGTTTTAAAGCATAAAATTATTTTGACATAAATTTACTTGGGCTATTGGTTCCTGAATATTGCGGTTTGATTATTATTGCTTATACGATTGGCTATACTGTTCGTATGTCTTCTTGGTAATTAAAAGTAACTCATTGTTGATTTGTCCCTATCGTCCACCCATTTCGTCGTCATTATTCAAATATATGCTGAATAACTATGGTTTTATAGAAGACAGTTTACACGAATAATAATCGTAATTTGTATCATTCCATTAAATTCAACATTAAACAAAACAATTATATTTTAATTTTTATTTAAACAAAGATCCGTAATACCCTCGCGTATTCAAAAGCACATACAATTAAATAATAGGATTGTTTGTTTGTGCGTTTCGTTTAACTAAGCCGTATTCCGAGGCGAGCCGTGGTACCAGGGCGGCATGAACGGCTGGAGGCCCCTAACCCCTTCGTTTGATAAATGGCCAATTACAGCCCGCTCCGTCCCTTCTGTAGCTTGTTGCCTATTTTGAATTGCTTTTGCTTTTTCGTTTAGATTAATATCTAAATAGGATAGATACGGATCCCGCTTAGCTATCTACGTTGTTTTTAAACGTAAATTTTCGGGAGCCCTCTTTGTTTTCTCCCGTTTTTCGCGGCCATTGTTCTAGGTCTTAGCGTCTTTGTTCTTGAGAGTAGAGCTCTTTGTATGGCGCTAATGTCTGTTGATTATGAGACCCTGGTATTCGTAGTTTTTAAGACTCGTTTTTTATGTCGAGATGTTGGAGGCGAATGAGAAATGTTGAATACTTTACTTTCTACAGATCTCTAAGATTTAAATTAGTAATCGGATAGTTAAGAAAATAAAATAAAATCATATGATCTAGGGATTTAGAATAATTTAATACTCATTAAAAAGTAGGCGGAAACGAAAATTAACTTCGTACCACCAAAGGGTTAGGGACAGTTTTTACATTATTTAAGGGTCTCAGGTGCTAATATTCGTGAATTCTTAAACTCGTGTCATTAGTTGATAAGGGTGCGCACCCCTTGTTTATTCTCTATCCGTAAAGTACCGGTGCCATAATTGCAGCTTCGAATAAAAAATAAAAATTTCATCCCGCCACGGCGAGGGATTATTTTTATTTTGTTTTATTTGACTGGGTTTTAAAGTTTTATTCGAGTGTGTATCGTGAACTGTTACGTTAATCTGCCTGTCTGTTTCTATAATTTGAGTAATTATAGCATGAATTAATTATAATTGTAATTTGATTATGTTTGTGTAATAAAAGTGAGGTCAATTTACGACTATCGAATTATATTTAGGAATATAATCAATAATTTTAAACGTTACACCTATTATAAAAAATCTGCTCCTTAGTGCTACTATCCTATGGATTAAAGAATGGCTATCCAGCGATGGTCTACAATACAAAAATATCACCGCTGATGTAGTCGTCAGGCCTAACTATATAATTATCTGTAATTAGATTCGAAAAGATTCCCATCTTATTAGAATCTCATTACAGGTGTCCAAGAGGATTGACCACTTAGACTTTAAAAGATGGTAGAACTAATAAGGCTTGACCAAGGAGGCCCTTCAAGCATGAAACAGTTCCTTCATTTGGGTGGAAGGTTGTGGTTGACGGCTCACTCACTTTAATTTGCGACTATTTTAGTCTTTGAGAGTAACCATGTATTTTTGATTGATTACATATGACCACGAACAGTGACCACTTATCAACATACAAACTTTTAACACCTATTTAGCTTGTTTATTCCAAAACCCTTTTCTTCTGTATTTCCGTCACAAAATTAAACTATTATCTCAATTCGTTCTAAGTAGTAGAAGGAAAACATCGTGAGGAAACCTACACACCCGAGAGATCTTAAAAAAAAATCGGAGGTGTGTGAAGTCCACCAATCCGCACTTGGCCAGCGCGGTGGACTATGGCCTCTACTTTCTCATTGTGAGAGAAGACCAGTGTCCAGCAGTGGGACAATAATGGGTTGACGAGAAGTAGTAGAACGCACTGCGATAAGTCAAAAGTCTTATTCGGTCGTTTATTTATATGTACCTAAACCAACCATTTCAATAATGTGTTCGTGTAGGTGGGATACTGAGACACTTTCTCCGCAGTGTACGAGTACTTTATCAATAATATTTTCGGTTAATAATCACAACAGATAAAGTACAAGAGGTTTTATAAAGCCAAAAACAACTTTCAACAAGCTTTCTGGAACAGTAAGTTCTCAAAAAGCTTCGAAAACGCGTGTACAGTCCATTAATATTATGCCCACGTGCGCTATTGTTCCAAAAATCATTGATTTTGGATGACATGATAAGTTATACTTACTCGTAGCATGTTTGTCTGTTTGTATGATTGCTGTGGAGACTAAAGGTAGAACTCTTTGCGAATCAATTTTTGTATGATTTTAGTAAATACAAGGTAATGAAGCAACTGTAGACAATGGCGTGGTAGGATACAATATAAGGAGGAATTCTGACTTAGGCAACCAGTGTGATGGTCCAAGGACCAAGCAAACATGCAATATATCTGATAGTAAGTGGATACTGCCTTCATCGACATCTGCGATCAAATCATACATCATAAATAGCTGTGGCGATATTAGGTACCTCTCCTTCTACCACCTTGAACCTTGTGGTAAAGGAAAACAGTTGCTAAATAATAATACATTCTTCTTCTTACAAGGATCAAATATTTAAAAATAAAGTTGACCGCTTATTTACAAAAAAGTAAGACTTCACCAGCAAAACATCTAAACCATAGACAAAATCGAATCGTCGACGCGTCGAATTTGACAAGTAATTGTTGTCTATGACGTTGTTTTTTAAACCAATTTGCCATGATTGATCGCCTCTGCCGTTACTTAATTACATGTCACGGGTACCCATTAACGGTACATTTTTTGGTTCAAACAAATTCATTGGATATGGTTTAAGTATTTTTCTTTTTACTTTCATAAAAATCTGTTTAAGTAGGTTTTGTCACTGTAAGATTAAATCAAATCTTTAAATAGATAAGAATCTTATAGAGACAGAAAATTATTTCAATTTTGGGAGAGATTCTTACAGCGCTAAGGGACGTAACATTCATGTAAGTCATTTTCTTGCACGAAATCGACATCTTTTAATTCGCTTGACAATAGTGTAAGTTATTAGGGTATTTAACCAAATTTAATGAAATTTTGGGTACGTGGCTCTTTCTTATGTTAGCTATTATCTAGAGCTAACTTTCATATTATCTCTCGTCTACCCATTATTGTCCCACTGCTGGGCACGGGTCTTGTCTCAGAATGAGAGAGTTATAGGCCATAGTCCACCGCGCTGGCCAAGTGCGAATTGATGAACGTCACACACTTCCGAAAACTTTTTTTTAAGAACTTTTGGGTATGTAGGTTTCCTCACGATGCTTTCCTTCGCCGAAAAGCAGTGATAATTAATTAATAACTCACATAATACATAGAAAAATAAGTTGTGCGTGCCTGGGTTTAAACCTCGGACCTCCCGATCGAGAGGGCAAGTTCCATTAGGCTATCACTGTTCTAAGTTTCATATTCATAAACGTTAAATGTCAACATTTTATGTATTATATGTTTTATGTTGTCAACACGTGGAATATTATGAGAAAAAGAAATACTTAAAAGTTTTATTAGCTGTTGCTTCTATTATGAGTTTATGAGGCTGTTCTACGATGACATTCACGAAGATAGCTATTTAACATAATAGTATGTAAGATAAAAAATATGGTTAATACTTCTATCATACCTATACCTTTCAGATATCCCTAAAATACCACCTTTAAATTCGCACAAAAACACAATCTACACGAAAATCGCAGATTAAAAAACACAAAAATTCATGAAACCCAAATACGGCAAGCACTTTCGAATAACGCAAACCTACACATTGCAATGTCACAAAAGCCTTAAATACAAAAATAACAGATGGCATACAAGTAAAATACACTTAGCTGGCCAGCTGTGGGAGTAGCCAGCACTAATAATTTATTTCCCGATAACACGGCGAAATGGAATGCGTGTGGCCACATCAAAAAATAAATAAATGCCACATTTAAATAACAAGACGCGTAATTTGTGAACGATTAAAAGCGTTTATGACTTAATGAGGATAGTTTTGGGTTTGTTTATAAACGAGATGGGGCTATATGATTCGAGTTTTTTTATTGGAGTAGCAAACGAGCATGCAGTCCACCAGGTGGTCACTGCCGCCCATGGACTTCTGTAATTAACTTTATATATAACACGGTTCTATCTGAAATAATCACAGATGCATTGCTACTTCCGAGGATTATTATGGTACCTCATATAAAAGTAAACCGACACCCACACCTTTCCACCGAAACGCAAGAGTTGCTTAATTTTTGATAAAGTAGATTGACAGTAATGAATTGTGTCACTTATATCTCCAATCCTTATGAAATAAATTAGGTAAATTTCGTTTAATATGACTTCAAACATACAAATAAACAGACAAAAATTGTAAAAATCTATGTACCTATCCTTAATCTTCCAAGCAATTACTTTGCAAATATATGCAATATACAAACACGTCGAACTTTCATCTTTATTCTATGTACGGACATGTTTTTTATAGTAATTTATTAACAAAACTAGGTCCTTTTTTGTCAACGGTACCTTGTCTAATTGATACAACATTAACTACTATCAATATATAAATTAACGGTATTAATCTACGGTCGTACACCGGTTTCCGTATAAGGTGGACCGTGGGTGGAAATAAATGATGCCTAAGATAAAGGATATACGTACGGACAAATGGACCGAATTTGTTTCGAGCTAAAACGCATATCACATTCAAAAACTTCGAGATAAGTAAATCGTACGCAGGATTGCCGTATTAGTGCTTATTTTACTGTTCATAATTTGTCTCGGAATGACATATGGCAAGTTGAGATAAAAAGTATATTTATATTGTCAAACAAGATCGGAACATTTCGGGTTTAGTGTTTAAAATAATTGATTGAACATAATAATATGACTTATCATTAATCTGATCAGTTAAAGGCGTCTTTTTTTAATTATCAGAGAGATATCTGTCACTATTCTAAACAGCCGACTCATATAAAAATAGCAATTTAAATTACCCATAGCTAGTAGACATAATTATGTAGATACTTTGTATATTTTAAAAATTAGTTTTGATAAGATTTTCTCTTATTAATTACAATATTTTATTAAGTATGTTAGTAAATATTTGCGCAAGCGATATCTACGACCGATAAATCTTATCAGACGTATACATATTTATGAAGAAAAAAACATATCTAGCAGAACTAATGTGATTTGTCTTGTCACAGATAACACGTAACTCGTCTATAATGTGTGATCAACTTTCTATGAGCAATTTAAATACCTCCGCGTTTTTAGGCGTGACTGCCGGCCATTTGGCCGTCGTTTCGGGATTAATGGAGACAACGAAATGATCTCTTGTTTTTTTATACATGTTTTGTTTTTATTCCGTCAGAAAGTGGCAATACAATAAGTTTCTGGTGACGTTAATCCGCTGAATAAATCGTGTAACAGCACAACATTTATAAATAGCTGTGTTAAATTATTTCAGTAATTGTGGGTGGTCTTTGGAATAAATACGAGTGGATGTAGGTTATTATTATTTACTTTATGACCTTTGAATTAAGTGGTTTGTATTTGCCTACTGCTCAAATTACAAAATCAATATGAATTTATATTTACCACGAAATTCTCAATTCCAACGTCGATCGAAAAGAAAACCCTAAACGAAAAGTTTTGATGTCGTTTTGTGCGAGAATCGAACCTGCATCTTTTTGCAGAGTGGATAAGTAAATATATAAATATTCTCCTGTACGTATGTGTATGTATACTATACAATCTGATATAGTATACCTATCATTCAGTGGTAAAAACTAAGTCCTCCAAATTAGGTTCAATAACATTGCTAAAATGTTTAATCAGTTGTTAACAAGAAAATCCGTGGCCTAATCATTTACAGAAAAAAGTTCACTACAATAACTGTCAACCCACAGATAACGTCAAGGAATAAGACAAACGTCATTTTTATTTTTTTAATTTAATTGGGGTATTAACGGCGCTCAGATAAAGTCACTCTATACTCCCAAGTTTTTTCTTTTTCTTTTTAAGGCTCTCTTATCAGATGGCTTACCGTTTGAATTTAAAGGTACGTCAAGTTTATAAGAAGTTTTAATAGACTAACGCAATCTGATCGCGCCGGGAAAAAAGCATTAAAATAAATTTGTTGAATCGAATTCTTAACTCGGTAGGGATTGGACAATAACTTTCGTATATTCAACCGTTATAATTGTTTTAGCACTTCCACTTATCTTTTTGCTCTTAATTCTCGTATTGTTTGTTTTATATTTGCTTCGTAACAAGACATTTTTTAATAAATAGCATTATAAAATTCCATTACCGTTACATTCAGAAATATTATTTGTTGCTGAGAGATTATCTTTCCGTTAATGGGCATCTCCAATCAACACTTAATAATACAGCAAATCTAGGCTGCGGAAGAATATTAAAAATTCAGTCACAGTTTAAAGATGTACACCTTATTACACCTTACACATGATTACCTTTTGTGGTTGGACCGGTGACACCTTCGTCACAGCCTTTCTGACTAATAACACCAAAGTTAAGCACGGCTGTGTTCTCGGTGGAAGAGTGTGTTAAGGTGTCCTCATTCAATACTCATGGTGGCAATGCATTTGTGGTCATATAGTACAAATAGGTCCACCAATTCGCACTTTCCACCAATTCGCACTGTTCACCAATTCGCACTTGGCCAGCGCGGTGGACTATGGCCTATAACTCTCTCATTCTGAGAGAAGACCCGTGCCCAGCAGTGGGACAATAATGGGTTGTCGAGTCGAGGTCTCCAAAATCTGGGGCTGGTGACGGCCAGGGACATCCATGGAGATTTGTGTCTCCATGGACGTCACTGGCCAGTTTCCATCAGGTGGATTGCTCGTTTATTACTTCATTTTTATAAAGAGGAATCACACAGATAAAGGCAGTTTACTGTACGTGTCTCGAGCTTTGACAAAACGGGTATCTAGTGAGCGTTATCTGTCAAATCAGTTTAGTTCCTAAATTATCTCAACGGAGATACGATCTGCGAGGCTTCATTGTAACAATAAAAGCCCAATAAATCTATAAGCAGATGTTACCTTGTAATTTATTACAGTTAATCTGATAAGGATTATCATTATTAGGTCATAAGTCAAATACCTTGACTTGAAAAGTAGGTTTTAAATGTTTTTTCAAGTTTCTTGACGTGTTATATTTTATAATAATAGATAAATATATATATTTGACCTTAAGAGAGGAATTAACGATACTTTGTACGGAATTAAAGGAGCCCATCAAGTATGGAGCAAAGGAGCATGCAGTAAATCTGATGGTAAGTGGTCACTGCCTCATGAACATCTGTCACAAAGTCCATATACAACAGAGGTTCGAGTTAAAATGAATTACAGATGCTAATGAAAACCAAGATGGTCACCTCATATTAAAAAGAAGTAGCAGAAGAAGCAGAGTTCTACATAAAGTCAATTACAGATGCATTGCAACTACTGAGGACTAAAACGATGGTCGATCATATCTATAGGTATTCAAATACCTATATATTAATCGATAGTCGAATGGAGGATGGACTTATTTTTCTATTTTCAGGTTTTTGTGTACTTACTAACGAATCTCTAAACGCGCTTGCTACACTCATAGTCCCACACTAGGATTTTCTCCTATTTCGTGGCACTATAGACACACACAAGACGAATACATAAACACCCAGACCAAGAACAGGAATCTAAACTCATCATTCAGATACCTGTTTAGAATCGAACCCGGGACTCATTGCGCGTCAGACCGGTATGGTAACCGCTCTGCCACGCGGTCGTCGAGAACAATCTTGTATCCTCTAAATCCAATCGTAGAGTTGCACCTAACCTCATTACTCGTTATAAACTCCACATCGCATATGAGAAGAAAACACGCCAACTCGGGCGAATTGGAAACGAAAAAGAAAATTTGGTCACAACTCCCTATAAATCGGTCTCAGGCTCTAATTCCTTTGTTTGCCAACCCGAAAACTGCGTCGGGCGGGACTGCCGGAACAATATTTCACTCGCTCGCTCGCTACCGTTTGTGACGAGTCGGAAAGTGACAGATGACGACATAGATCAAACTCTTATTTCCCCGTCTTAGAGGTGGCATTCGTTTGTCGAGTGTCGATACATAAAAAGGCTGTGTTATGTGCTCGAGTTGGCAATCGCAAAACATCGAGTAGGTATACCTAAAGGTTTGCTTGTAACGATTTCAGAAGCCTTATAGTCTCGGGGTTTTTTGCTGTAATGTATGGAAGGATGTTGGACATAGGTATGCATTATATGGCGTTTCCACGTGGTTTTCAGTGTTGAAAACTTGATAGTTTTGGATATAAACGGTTTCTGTTTTTGTTACATCTCTATGGAAATAGCATGTATCACGAAGAAATATATTTTATAGTAGTTAATACTTATTATAATATTTTGAGGATGTCTAAACCTATGTCCCATTATCGATTCATTATTCATATTAAATATTAATGTTGACATATACGTTATCGTATTTGTAACTTTTCTCATATACATTTTAATTAATATAATACTGCAATTATGATTATTTACGAGTGACATTAACATTTAACATAAATAACATCAACACATACTTTCATAACATTTCTACTGCTATAGACACAAAACACTAACAAAAACACACCATCTAGCGAACAGCGCTGCGCATCCACTATTATAATTACCAAATAATTTCCGTTCAAAACAAACAGCGCGTTTTGCTTTATTTCCACGTGACGTCGCATCGTACAACGCCATCTATCGGCGAGCGGGGCAAGCGCGCTGGAGGTCTGCCAAGAGCTTTGACACAAGCCCTGGCATCATGAAAGCTCTGTTAATGCTGTGTATAAATCGCTACCAACTATTACCTAGCTACATTATTTATTTAACGAAGATATAAAATAGGATTTGCCGGTTTTGGCTTCCAATGAAAGTCGGTGATGCTATCTGCGGTTTTCTAATGCATATTAAACATTTCGGTAATAGACTGAAAATCTGCAATTAAGTTATAAACACTATTTTCTACAATTTTAAGGTATTTTGTAACCCTCAATTACTTATGCGATAAATGCACTAAGATTATATGAAGTATGTACTTACTTTACGCTTCATTTATTATACTAGGTACTCCTCGATGATTAAGATTCTAACTACACCAATTAATGACAAGAAGATAGAGCTATTCGATATTGAAGGCTCTCAATATCTATTCTCACTCAATAACAGCAGAGTTAATAATAATAATATAATTAACACACGGGACTCTTAAAAGGTTAAGTAAAAAAAGAAAATTAAACTGTCTTGAATGAAACTGCCACGTGAACATAAAGGAATTTAGAATACTAATCAAAGGGTTTTTATTTACATAAGAAACAAATCTATTTATAGTATATACAAAACAAAATATTAAAAATAAATAAAACATTTTTTATAAAATCTTAACAGAAAAGTATAAATTAAAAAGAAATTAAAAATAAAACAAAGAGTCCATATCACTGTCTCTTGGGAGAGTCCCAAGAATGCTGGGCGTTAAGGGTTTTTTTTAAATTTCGAAATAATATAGCAGATATCCGTTTATAGCCTACTTGACAAAATCGCAACAATGGAAGAAGCCTATGCTCTACTTAGATACTCCACCTACTTTACTGAAACAAAATAATACTCAAAAAAGAAAAAGACGAGTACCGCCTCCACGCACCCCTTTTATCTACCCCACAAAAACGAAAACCTGTAACATAGTAACAAACCAAGTTCAAACTATGGTGTTGATCCCGTGACGTCACTGGACGCACAATGGCGCAATACCGGTGTACATTAGCGATCGGTGGCACAATGGGTGATTTATTGCAACCGGATAACGGAGCCGGATGAAGGAAGGATTTTTCAGAGGCTCGTCCGACTCGATTTTGTAGGTATCTATATCATTTAATCGTTGTTGTCAATGTAGAAAAATATTTGTTAGTTGGTAGGGATTGCAACGACAACACATAGGTACCTATTTTTATAGATGTATTGTCCTTATGTACCCTTGTAGCTTTAGGTCATCAACCGTGTTGGCTAAGTGCGAATCGGTAAACGTAAACTTCATACAGTTATAAGACCTTTTTAAAGAACTCTCATGAAAAGAATCAGTTATCCTTCACTGTAAGTGATAATCTATTTAAATTCGAATCTCGGATTAAACTAAGTATTACCAATAGGCATTACCACTCTACTAATTGGTACCATACTTATTATTACTTGTTCTTAATAAACAATTATTTCATTACTTTAAGTTAAAAAATAAATCAGAAAATTCAACAATTATGGCTCACTTCAACTAAATCCCAATATTAATATTTTTATCTAACTGAAGTAGCAAACGAGCACGCAGTCCACCTGATGTAAGTGGTCACTGGTCATGGACGTCTGTAATCAACTTCACACACAACATGGGTTCCATCTGAAGTCAATCAGATGCGTTGTTACTCCTCTACTTTGACCATCATCCCGTAAATAAAAGCCTGTAAAAAGGTAATCGAAACGTACACCTCGCACATTGATACCACTCGGATGTCTAAAATGTGCAATCCAGAGCTTTGAACAGTTAATTAAGTTTAAGGTTGGTAAGGGAAGTAACGACGAAGTAAATAACTTAGAAATTGATTAATTTTCACCGATCCACCGTTTCTAGGAGATATAACCATACCAATAAGTAATAATTAACACCAATTTACGAATCAATAATTGTGGTCTATGAATACAATGAGGTAATATAGTCATATAAATACTCGAAATAAACATTTTCGTTTTGTGGAAAAAAAAATGTGTTCGCAATTTTTAACATAGGTAATACTTGAAATTATGTTTACGTAGTCTATCGTCCAGTGATTTCAAAAGTGACAGTTTTCTAGTAGAAAAGGACAAACACAAATTTTACGTAGGGACGTTTAATAACTGCGTGCTATAAGCAATTTAAATTGTAAACACAATCATAGGAAAGTAATGAGGTTTTATGTGAGTTTTTCACTCTTTCGTGCAAAAACTAGCTGACGAATTTCGTTGAAATTTAACATACACTTAGTTTATGATCTAGATTACCGTGTCTTAACGTGGTAAACGACCGTAACGGGCGATGCCGCGTGAAAACCCTAGTATAACATAAAAATGCGCTCTGAGAAAACCTTGGAGAATATAATCTCGCATATTCTTCCGGCCAGATATAGCGCCCATTAAACCAGCGAAGCCGGAGTATTATTCATGGAGCTTCGGCGTTCATTTTGAATAATTAAAAATTTGGCACGAGACGCGGCCAGTCGGGTAATCAACCGCTGCTACGAATCACTATCTCTATAAAACCCCGTATATATCAAGAATTCAGATGGATAAATCCTCCCTTATTCATATCGCCTGCTAAGATATTAATCTCCTTTTTTAAAATACTGTAGACTAGGTACAAAAGTATATTATCGTGTTTTGAAAGTTTAAACGGCATCGTTTCTCAACTATGAAAAACTATGATATATATTTTTCACAAAAGAAACAGTAGAGATATTCAAGCTGTTTAAAATAATTACTTGTGAAATTTGGTATTATTAATTACATACTGATTTTAAGTAATTTATCAAATTGACATCAGATGACAATTATCGTGGAATCCGCCACAAATATAACTCCTTTTTAACAATTGGTGATATTTATACTAATACTGCGTAAAACAAATTTTCTGTTAAAAATAACTAGATCGTTACTGATATTAAAATGATCCATACAGATGAACATACATTTACAAATATACCTACTAATGTTTTTCAACTGAACATTAGTGCTTAGATAGGCATTTAATAAAAAATCCCGTACAAATTCTCAATGAAATATTTAAACAAACATAGTTTGAGACATTACCGATTCACCTAGACTAAGCTTTGTTGTTTTTGTGTAGGTGTAGGTGTGTAGAAATACATCTCAATATAACTTAACGGTTACTTAACACAGGCAGCTTTGAAGCTATTCGAGGAATATTGATCCCAGTGCACCCCCAGACAGACCTTACCGCAACCCAAGTCTAGCTCGCTGGAAATTCTGGAACAACCCTCTATTTGGACATACCTAACGTTTCTTAGAAAGGCATTTCTTAATGGAAAATGTCTTCGCAGGAGAAACGCGAGCTAGGTATCATTTTCAATAAATTGTTTCACGATGGAATGTTGTGAAATTAGATTTTCTTGTCAAATACTACGTTCCACACAACATAATAATTTATTGTTACTTTTAATAATTAAGTTGGCCTAGCATTGAACCTAGAACCTCGATCAGAAGGCAATAGTATGCTATACGCAGAAACTTTGTTAAACTCAGTCGAGAATAAATTTGCTCCAAAACAAAAAAGCAATAGTTACTCACTTCTAAAATAGAAAAACAAAGAGTAAGTACGGGAGAGGTCGTACAGGAAAACTGCTGGAGCGTCAAAGGGCTCGCAATAAACACGACGTCCCTACCTTTGTCACACTTTGACGGGCGCTGCCTCTATTAAATTATAAGCGTTTCCACCTTACAACTTACACTTTTCCTTATTCAATGTTACCGAAAACAGGATACATTATAGATACGGCGAGCAGACACGTACAAAATGAAAACGGGGGTTGGGGAGAACTGGGGAGGTATGGAAATGTTGGTCAAATATATCATCCGGTGGCTGACAGGCCAATTCTCTTATCGCGCGCGCGCCGCTGCCGCGCGATCTAAGCGGGCTTAGCTAATATAAAATGGTTTTAAATTCAAGTTTAATTCCGGGCTATCTGCGCCCAACCCGTAAATACCCGGCCCGTAAATACACGGCCCACATACAAAAGGCCCGATTTACGCGTTTGACGGCAACCGAATATTTTAGCGGGATTAGAACGAGTTACGCGTAAGACGAGAACGGATTTTAATAAGGAGACGACAATTTACGGGTTTCGTGTACAGCGCCTTTTCGTATCGCTTTTATGCTACTCTTTACGTTCTTGTAATGGAGTTTCGATAGGATTGGGATATATTTTAGGATTAAAACGTATTTTATAAAAAAAAAACATGCGTGCGTACAAAGTACACATGTCAGAAGTGAAACTTCTTTGGCGAACTAATTTATAAATCTTGTTTATATTTATACAAATCTAAAACTTTAAATTTCCAAGATTAAGAGGAAGGGAAAAAGGCGTGATACGACGTTCGCTCTGTCTCACTTTTTCTCTCAATCTTTCTCACTCGCTTGCTCCCTACTCTCACTCCACGGCTAGTTGCTCATGCTACGTTCGCCCTGTCTTACTCTCTCTCAATCGGTCTCGATCACTCTCTCTCTCTTTTCCGACACTTCCGTTGCATACCGGCGTGACGTTTCATCTGTAAAAATTTTACCCTCACGCGCCTAAAGAAGTTTCACTTCAAAAACTTAGGACAGAATTAGAATGTACTTACATATAATTTTGCCTGTAATGTTTTAATAAAACTCTCTTGGTTAGCAAAGAAAATAAAGTAAGATGTCTTTCTTCTTCCTTCTACTGTGTATTTCTGTGTATTTGAATACTCATTCTACCCAGATTTGTTACATTTGAGAAGATGAGGAACTTCATTACATAGTACAAAACAAAGTCGCTTCTCGCTGTCTGTCTCTATGTATGCTCAGATCTTTAAAACTACGCTACGGATTTTAATGCATTTTTTAATAGATATAGTGATTTAAGAGGAAGATTTTTATGTATAATAGATATGTGTATAATATAGTGGAGAAATACTGATAATTTAGATTTTTTACTTTTAGACAGAACGAAGTTCGCCTTGTCAGCTACTTAGTTAAAATATATACCTAGGTATTTTTTGTCAGATGAAACCTGCCCAAAAAAGAACTGTAACAATTTAGATATGATGTAGAAATTTACAATCGACATTTACGTTTGAAAATAGAACCTCTAAAAGTAACACAATTTTTTTTTATTCGTACGAGTATGACACTTAAAAGCTAGCATAACTTATTATCTCTTATTTATTTATTAGTACAATAACAACGCGAAGAAACTTGTATACCTAAAAGTGCTTCAGAATATCTCAAAGATATGTGAAGATGTATATTTATACCTACATAACCCTTCAAACTTTTTGGGGATATGACGTAGTGGGAAATTTACAGTTTGGTGTCGAATAAAATGTACAGTTTTGCGTTACGTCAAGTAAATTAATTCAAACTAAGGCTACCAAACGTAATAATGTATCAATAAATAAGACGGCAACCCTTTCAGTGCGTGCACTTTAAACTGGTGTTTAATAAGAGGAAGATAATTTAGCGCAAGATGGCGGTACGGTTGCGTTCATTATAAACTTACTTCATATTCGTTATGAACGCAGCTGTGCGTCGCTGCTGGGATTGTGTGGATTATCCCTTCCGTTTATGTTTATATTTTTATGCAATGTAATACATAATTTATCAAGTGTTTAATACGTAATGAGGGAAGTGCGATATTTACGCAGTTTCTTTGGTATTGAGTCCGATGCGTTTATGAAATTTCTGTTGCTCGCCACATCGACTTCAGAGAAGTCAAAAAAACCTATTTAATTAATTCATAACTTTTATGCTTCATGATTTACAATTACCTTTTTATGTGAATATTGAATTTTAAACGAAAGCTATTATATCTAACCTAGGAAGTCATTCTGATAATAGTTTATTTGATTTAAGGATTAATACAACTTACATTTGTCTTTTTTCGACAATTTCTCTTTCCCGCGTCAATATATGTTATACACATAATTCACCGTTATATATATTTACATAAAATACAAGATTTCAACCAAAACATCACATTGTTTTCGATACGCTATGAGTCAGAATGATCTCTGCATATATTTCGGTATATATTGGCATCGGTTACCACTTGTAATCTATCACCAAACAAACAGCCACCAAGTGTTGATAAATAAGGCGAGCCCGTAAAATTGCACCAGCAGCGTCAGTTTACAGCACCAGGACATCATAAAGTGCAAACAACGGCGTTTTCCATTACAATATGTTTACCGATCCGCGGCGCATTATGTGTGTTATCCTGCTACCCTGGTAGGACGAGCCGCTGAATTTATGAGACGCCCGCAAATATTTGGGCGCTAGAACCCGCCTGACAACGGGAAGATTGTCGACTGTTTACACAACACAGTATGCTAATTTTTCTAACCGTATTCCGTTCGCCACTTCTGCGCTTCCGTGTTTCGGGGACTTTCTTTTTTAAACACCGTAATGTAAACAACAAAAGTACGTAATTCACTTTCAAACAAAAGTTGAAAGCAATAATTGCATACACAGCTTGTAGTTTTTCTAAACATTACATCGCTTCCCCACTTCCGTATTTCGGTGCGCTGTGACGTTTAGTGTCATTAAATCTCGTAATAGGATATCATAAATCGCAGGAGGTGGACGGAGCGGCCGGCCGGGCGGCTGTCATCGTTTGTCAGGGCATTTCACGCATTGTTGGCGAATAACGCAGGCATTGTGCGCCGGCCGGCTGGACGCGTGACGTGACGCGCGTGCGATATGCTCATGTCGCCCTGGTACCGCTATGTCATCTGACTGTAACTCACAATTGAATAAGGAAGCAAGCGTGGTGCTGGAATGCTAAGAACGTTCTTTACGTGGTAAGAGTGTCTTTGCGAGAAAAAATACTTTATGTTTTTTCTTTGTTGATATGAAATTAGCAAACAAGTATGCAAGAACTTGGTGATAAGTGGCCATTGCCGCTCATATACACAGATAGATAAGGTTATAATCCCACCTAATATCCATTGCTGCCCTAGACGACCACGTTAAAACGCCTTGGATAAGAATTGTCTATTAGTACACGTTTCAGACAATTTCAAATTAGACAGAAATAGGGGTACCGGGGGTGCCGACGGGGTCGATTCACGAAGACTTATACTATCTTAAAATATATCTAGAACACATGGTTGGATTCACAGAAAATATAATAATTTCTAAGATATTACATATATATTGCGGGAAATATAATTATGAGTTTTAGAAAAAAAAAAACAAAATGACTAACAGAAACGAAATTACTAACAGAAAATTAACAACACCTAGTTCATACATGAACAAAATAGATTACAATCAGGTTCTACTACTTGATTTTACAATAAGTAATCGTAGTCCGACCTGAATTCCAGTGACGGGCCAATCCAGATATGCTTCCGATAGCTATAGAAGATTCGAAGCCATTTCATTATTGCATCCTGTCAGGATGAAAAGGATCCTCGTATCCTCGACTAAAGGACAAGTGGAGTAGCGTAGATTGCCGGCGTCCGGACGCATTCCTGGCGTCGTTTCGAGCGATGCAATTTGAAAATGCGTTGTCGCGAGGAATTCCTTGTCGGTACACTGAACTGTCCTGCGATACTTCTTTATGTATTTCTACATTCTGAAGATTTCTTTGACGGTTATAGACAAAAAGGACTGAGTCATATTATATTATATTATAAGCATTATCAACGGGTGAACTAAAATTCTCCTAGTGGCAATATCCAGTGCCATTTGGAAGCCTGGCATGCGAGTTGATGATCACCAGTGCCGGATTAGCCACATAGCAAGCGTAGCAAATGCTACGGGCCCCACCACTAGAGGGGCCCCGCGGCCCAACACCTATTTATATTTTACTATCTTTGCTGTCTTGAAAATCTTAAACTGAAAGAAGTAGATATGGAGAATGTCATTGTAAAATTTTTCCAGATTAAATTTAAATAGATATAACTTTTTTTTAAGTTTCAAGACAGGACAAAGATCTATCTACTCTTAATCTACCTGTACTGGAAGTACCTACCGTACATTCGAATTTATCCTCAAGACGACTAAAAATATCACATAATACGGACCGTCGGAAAAAAAACAAGAAATAACATCAAATATGTTCGGTATGCGACGTCGAGATCACATCAGAAATTTAAGCCTTCAAGAACCGGGCGGGTAAAAAGAAAGAAAAGATCGGTAAGAAAAAGAAAAAGATAAAAGTAACTAAGCTGACCCCGCAGTCGCACGCGTAAATTCGAATCAAGGAATCAAATGTCAGTTTATGAACAGATTTTTAGAGTTCCGTAGAGTACAAAGGAAACCCGATTACTAAGACGTTGTCCGTCTGTCCGTCTGTCTGTAACCAGGCTGTATTTTATCGTGATAGCTAGACAGTTGAAATTTTCAGACGACCCGCGTGGCAGAGCGCTTACCATATCGGTCTGACGCGCAATGGGTCCCGGGTTCGATTCAGGCCAGACAGGAATCTGAATGATGAGTTTAGATTCATGTTCTGGGTCTGGGTGTTTGTGTATTCGTCTTGTGTGTGTCCATGGTACCCACGACACAGGAGAAAATCCTAGTGTGGGGCTATGAGTGTAGAAAGCGTGAGTTAAGGCGTGTTTTAGTACCACTAAAAAATGATTATGTATTTCTGTAAAAATATTATTTCTTACTTTTGGCTCGGACATCTTGAAAGAATGGAGGGAGATCCGGCGGTAAAACGCTTACAAGGGACGGCCGAGTGGTAGACGCCCAGTCGGCCGTCCCAGGTATCGCTGGAAAGATGAAGTCATGAAGGACCTGCGCGAGTTTCAGGCAGAACTGGCTGGAGATGGCGCGTGACAGGCCGAAGTGGCGTCTTAGTATCGGAGGCTGATACGCTTTTTGGGTCGTTGCGCCATCGCAGTAAGTAAGGGGGCGTCCATAGTGTCCTTAGAATTATATACAATAGCTTAGCTTTATACGTAAAAAAAAAACAAAATCACAACACTTATACATCTATGTACAATGCACCGAATTATACATACCACGTAAATAAAAAGGATAAATGGTCCTATATATATATTAAGCGTAATTATTGTAAGATTTCTTTAATTGCCAACGTTGTCACCACCGCACACGACAGTGTGATGGTGACAGCGATGGCCTAACGTGGAGCTAAGAAATAAAGAATATTGTTAAAAAAAAAGAAGAACTATTGTGACAAAAGGCACGGACGATCAGTCTATGGAGTTTTTGTGTTATAATAAAAATAAAAGGGGGCGTCCATAAATTACGTGAGATATTCAAGGGGGGAGGGGGTCGAGTCAAATCTCATCTAATCTCACGTTGGAGAGGGTGGGGGGGGGTCCGGCAAATAT
The DNA here is from genome assembly GCA_949699795.1 of Spicauda simplicius. Lineage (NCBI taxonomy): Eukaryota > Metazoa > Arthropoda > Insecta > Lepidoptera > Hesperiidae > Spicauda > Spicauda simplicius. Next base: position 16,874,905 of record OX453075.1, on the reverse strand, counting down.
CAGGTAATTTTTTTAAGATTTTTTTTTTCTTTTTACAATAATCCCACTCGTTTACATAATAAACCCACATTTTGAAAAATTTCACGTGAGGTTGGGGACGGGGGGAGGGGGTTGAAGAAAATCTCACGAAATCTCACCAGGGGGGAGGGAGGGACAAAGAATTCGAAAAAACACCTCACGTAATTTATGGACGCCCCCTAAGTAAGTAAAAACTATTTTTAAGGGGGCTCTCATACAACGTGATTTTTATGCCGTTTCTATGTGCGGAACCCTTCGTCCGACTCGCACTTAGCCGGTTTTTTTTGGATGTCGATTTCGGTTGACGCAGCGGTAGGTAGGTGTGATTTGAATCGATTTGTTTAACTGTTTCGACCATTTTATTGATAGAATCGATTACATCCAGGCTTCTTATTGCTATGTTTTATCTACATAGCCAGAAAAGGTTCATGATTGAATGTATTTTTGTCTGTTATTTATTTATCTATGTTAGTAATGGGAATTTAAAGAACAAAAGAGGAGAGAGCAAGATGGTTGCAACCATCACTAAATCTACATTTGTATTTTGTTATAATGTGGTAGAACCAGTGTAGTTCGACCGGGGAAGTACCACCGCCACACCTATTTCTAGCATGAAGCATTTCTTGCGTTTGGATAGAAGGGTGTGGTTGCATGCACACTTTCACATGAGGCGATCATCACAGTCCTCGGGAGAGGCAACGCATCTGTGATTGACTTCAGATAGAACCCATGTTCTGTATGAACTTGATTACAGATGTCCATAGGCGGCAGGGACCACTTATCATTAGGTGGACTGCATGCTCGTTTGCTACTTCGCTCTTATAAAAGAAAATCACGCGAGAAAGATTAATTTATAATTAAACATGGAAGCCGGTTGCCGCCCCTCAAAGGTGTAAGGAAAGTACTTTTCACGTTCCCATTTAGTAATTACGTATAAAATATGATTTAAATTCTAAACAAAAACGCACTTAAAGCTACATAAATATTATAACTTCCTTTATTAACTGTAATCACGATAAGTAACGCTAAGCGCAATTAGGCGTAATCGCAACACTTTTTTCCTTAGTTAGTTTCGTACATGCTCTTCGGATAGTTAGTTGAAAAAGAGCTATTAATAATTATAATTCCACGCGTAACCAGAATAAACAAGCGGACAGGCAATCAAATTGTTTTATACGTAGATTTTTTTAAATTAGCTACATTTTCATGCGGTTTCTCCGCCTAGCAGTGTAGATAGCGTGATTGTAGCTATAGGTTTGATAAGAGGGAAGGCCAAAACAGCTTTAAAAAAATGTTTTTCTTACATAGAGTAAGGAAGGGTGGGAGGGTTAAAAGGGAGGAGTTCCAGCATAAACACTTAGTTCCTCCTCTTAGTGCTGAAGAAACCTAGAATATGTGAATTAGGTTTACCGATTGAGTTTCTTCATAATTCCAAGTGACAAAGTGGTGAAGCACCAGTATATAATTTGTACAAACTACTCGTTATATATAGGTGTCGCGTGATATGTACATATAATAATATATTTAATCTTGTCTGTAGCTTATATTTGTCTGACTAAAAAGGAGGAAAATATTTTGACTAGATTTGAAAACAAGTAATAATATAAAGTGAGCTGGTAACAACTCCGCTCCACCAAAACGCAAGAAATGCTGCAAGAAATAAGCACCTCTACGGCTTAACCATACTCCACCATCCAATGAATACCACCAGAACCACCCAATGAACTAAAAGTACTACTGCTGACAACTAAGAAGTTACATTGTCCTAATAAGTCAGCAGAATCATCCTTGAAGGTGCAAAACATTTAAATAATTAAGTATTTCATTAATTAAGTATTAATTAAGTATTTCGATTAGTACATAAAAAAATGAAGTCAACGTTATGAAACAGAAACGAAAGTAAATACGTGCCTATTACATAACCTCTTTGCGAAATCGGTTTAATATTAGTAACAGCATCGAATAATAAACATAGGCTCGTTGACTACGTTGCAACCGACGATCAGTGTTTTGTTAGTATTTTTTTTTTATTTGAACTTGGATAGTTTTATAACTTAACTTTTTGTTTAAAATTTACAAAAATCTAGATATTTAAAGATAAACAAATAATGATGTGAAATTATTGTATTTTCTTCATAATAATCTTAAACGAGGCCATATCACACGTAAACCAAAATACACGAAAGCAGTTTTGACTTTTCTGTTTCATAAACGCCAAAGATGTCACAAAAATATGATATACCTACATAGAAAGAGCATTTTACGATGATTACCTATATACTTTTTGACCTTTCAAATTGATACTTTCGCGATTTTCTCGTGACCCAAAAGTACCTAATATCTTGACTTGCTATATACTTACCTTTTGGCATCCAGACGCCTTCCTGATGATTTTGTGTACTTACCTGAAACAATAAAAAGTACATGAATAAACTGCTTAATATCTACACATGCATCCATCAAACTTTTAGGTGCTTTGCTTGGCCTTCCCTAATGAATGTGGTCGATAGCCTTGGATATACACTGGAAGAAACCAACCTCAGTGGTACTATTCAAGCACTACATGGCCCATATCATCGCCAGAACATATCATATATCAAATACGCACCTCAAAAATAAGATTGAAAAATGAACACTCTCAAAAGTTAAAGATTTTTTTGCGAATAAAGAAAATTGTTCTGTTTCTTTCAACATACTCGTAATATTGTAAGGTAGCGTATTTCTTACACTCTTCCTGTACGGTGTTTTACAGTTAATTTCCATTACGAATGCTATAATTCTTTTCACGTAGCGATTCGCAACTGTCCGATATCGGAACATAATTGCGTGGCTACCCTCGCATTATATCATCGAGGAACGGTTTAAAAATTGTACGACCATTATTAGCAACTTATGCTGTGATTTGCGGCAATTTTTATACAGTTTCCGTGATTGAGGGGGTAATTGTAGTGTGGCCTTTCTTGGACCTTCCTAGTTACGAATGGATACCTTGCATTGTGTGTCGATTTATTTTTTAAAGCGTACTGAATTCCGTTTAAGCTTCGTGAGAAATTTGATGTACATGGTCTGAGATATACAGTACCTACGTGTCAAGAATATACTCTATCTGTGATAACTTGTCCAAAGAAAAAACAGGCCACGAATTTGCTTCCTGATGATTGCTGCTAGAAAGAAATAGTAAATAGGCAGGCGATTTTATTTGATCGCCTCGCATTTGCTGCTCGCTATCCACTTCTTTTGACAAACGACATGAACTGCTTCGCGCTAAAAATAGTTTTTTTTTATCTCACTGAAGTAGCAAACGAGCATGCAGTCCATCTGATAGTAAGTGATCACTGCCGCTCATGGACATCTGTAATCAACTTCATACAGAACATGGGTTCCATCGGAAGTCAATCGCACATGCGTTGCTACTCCCGAGGACTATGATGGTCGCCATATGTGAAAGTGTGCCGAAAAAAAAAGTCTTGGTCGATCCACACCCGTTTTGTCACCTACCACTTAAATCTTGTTAATTGTACTCCGAAATTAGTGTTCTGAAGTAAGATTTTTAGCACTTAATAACTAACCATTTCCAAGCGGAGACAATAAGATTTGAGCCCTTAATAAATATTTCGAAGCACAGACAATAATAGGAGTAGACGTAGAGAATACAAATATTGTTTCATACTAACGTCTCTTAAACGATCGATTAGAAATTACATGTAACGCAGTGCGCTTCAATTATTTTAAAATACCATATAGATTACAAGGAAATTGCGTGCAAACTGCAATAAAAAGGCGAAAATTGCGTAATCACATACCTAGGAGTGTCGACGCAATGCAACGGTAATTGCAGACTTAACGCATTGGCAACTATAATTTGAGTTCGATAAGCAATTTCGGTGTGATTGGAGTGTGATATAAAATGGCAAATTGGTCACACATGGTGTTTTGGGGAGACTTGATTGCCGTTTATCACTAACTCCTTGCTGTTAAATTGTTGGTTGATGCAATATGTTCGAGGAATTGGCCGTTATTGCTCATGCTGGATTTTCCATGTTCTTGACTTGATATGTAAATTATGTATTTTGCATAGTTATAGTATTAATGTTAAGTTTCTTTATGTTTGATACCCTTGTAATATTTAGTGGTAGCTTTCAATTCTCATTTCAAAGTGATAGTAAAAAACCCGTTAAAATAACAAGTAAATAAAATTAAAACCAAGGTTTTAATTTTCAATAATCCGATTGATAAGTTTTTAGTGAATAAATCCATAATTAAACTATTTTTTAAAGATATTGTAAAATTCAATCTTAAAAGACGCTAACTACGTCTTTTAAGATTTAATTTTACAATATCTTAAAGTCAATGGAAATTCACAGGAATTGGAAACTGTAGAAGTTTTTAAGATTTATTTAATGAATAATACTAGAAGAACCCCTTGTTTTATATAAAGTTGCTAACAGGTGTCCATGGGCGGCAGGGACCACTTATCAGATGGACAACGAGCTTGTTTTCTACTTCAATGTTATAAAAATTAAGCTTGCATAACATCTCATCCCAACCCACTGCAGCAAAAAATCCCAAGTATTGATAGGAGTACACGAAGCCTACTTGTCATATCATACTTCATACTAATATTATAAAGGCGAAAGTTTCTGAGTGTGTATGTTTGTTACTTCTTCACGTCTAAACGGCTGGAGCGACTTTCATAAAATTCCGTAAGGGAGTAGGCTGACACTCTGAATTAACATATAGGCTACTTTTTACCGTGAGAAAACATCTTATTCCCACGGGACAATCGATACATCGATTTTTTATAACGCGGGCGAAACTGCGGGGTTCTAGTTCTAAATAAAAGTGAAATTCGCGAGTAATAGCACGGCGTTCATGGAAATGAAATCTCATATGCTTCATTGCAACACCAACGCAACGACACTACGTTGCAATACCAACGCAATATCATTGCGCAATCAACGCAACGCAGTGACAAAAGTGTGCTCGCCTCGTCACTCATCACTCCCCGAGTTAGTCGAACGTGAGCGAGGAGCGTGACTGTCACTCAGGGCATGATAGGTAAATTGCTCAAATTGTTCAAATTGCTCAAATTACTCAAAAACAAGTTTAATTAACCAATTTGTTTCGATTCGGAGCGAATTCAATTGTTGTTGCACGGTCACGTGACGCCATTGTCGTGTCGTGCCGTATCGCCGATTCTGAATTGCCTGCTCGTTATGTTGGTTAGACTGGCTTCTGCGCCCGGCGTTGCTCGCTTTTTTAATACGTTTAAGGAAGGGGTAAAATGTGTAAATAGGTGGTAACATTTGGTAACAGATGAATGTAACCATTTTCATTTCTCATCACTTGCAAGTAGCTAACAAGCACGTAGTTCATTTGTTAGTAGGTAAGTGGCTACAGCCGCCCATGGATGCCTGTAACCAACCCCAGATAGGTCAGTCTTGCCTGTGGCTAGTCACAAATGCGTCGTTACCCTAGACGACTAAGTTGGAACGCCTAAGATAAGTATGTAGGTACTTATGTTTTACCACACTTTTTAGACTGGAATACAATAACAGTTATATCGTCAACCCATTATTGTCCCACTGCTGGGCACAGGTCTTCTCTCGGAATGAGAGTGTTTTAGGCCATAGTCCACCGCGCTGTCCAAGTGCGAATTGATCGACTTCACACACCTCCGAGAATTTTTTTTTTACGATCTCTCGGATGTGTAGGTATCCTCAAGACGTTTTCCTTTACCGAAAAGCAGTGGTAAATAATTTCTTATACGCACATAAATCAGTGGTGCGTGCCTGGGTTTGAACCTCGGACCTCCCGATTGAGAAGCCAAGTTTCAACCATTAGGCTAAACTGGTCCAATATCCTGTTGTTATTATGTGCGACAAATCTACCACCCTCAAAACTGTCACAGGGTGGTAGAGCGTACAGGTAATGTACCTACTTAGGAAAAAGGTTGTCGTCTATCCATAACCCCACTGCTGGATTCAGATGTCCAGTAGACTAATGCAGAGCAAGGGCTCCATCTGAAGTCAATCACAAATGCATTGCTTCCGAGGACTAAGATGGTCGCGTCATATAAAATTAAGCCGGCTACCACAAAACAAGTTTCCATAAAATAAAGTTGTTTCTATGTCCTTTTCAGTCTAAAAGTCTACTCTAAGACACACAAAACATCGTGATAAAAATAGGTTCCAGGCATATTCATTGTCATTTAAAACATCCGTATTAATCTACGACATATACGAGATAACATAGTAATATATCTATTAATTGATATTACAATAAGTAATATGGGTACTTATAATGTCGTTAGCGAAATAATGTTAATTTGCAATAAGTTATTATTGCGAAAAGAAATAGAAAACCAGCAGGAGTGCATTACATACGTGCTAATGTAACTAATGAACCTATACCGCGCCACCATTCAGTCTTCCACCTTTCCTCGATTTTCCCACCGCCTTAGCCTTTCCCGAAAGAAAAAAGCCATTCGCCCTCTCGCTCGCACACACTGCACCTTGCACCCGACATTATAGCCTTTTCACTCTTTTGTTTCGACGTCATCTCGCTTGCGCTCCGCCCATTTGTAAAATCGACTGCCCGTCGGCCTTGCACCTGTCTCTTTCTTGTCCGTCTAATTTATGTGGGAGTGAACGGGCTTGATCGATGCTTTGTTTTCCGCTTCGAACGTCCGCTTAAAAAATGAAGCTGACCCGCGGATTAGGTTATTCGTTATAACCGAGTGTAAATTCTGATAAGGTGGCGCGATTGCGTCGCGAATTCTCCGGGCTCGGATGTCGCTGTGGGAACGTCGTATCCTCCTTTTGCTGCGTTTCGTAAATCTATATTTACGATAATGCTATCCCGTGCCGTATTACGTTACGCAGCGGTGATTAATGATTAAGCTCGGGAAAGAATCGATTTTAAGAATAAACGCCCGTGAACGCCGACGCCGCACGCCCTGATTGTTAGGCGACATAATGAAGACATTTGCGGCCGACTGCCATCTATCTCGGTTCGAGCAAATCGTTATTGTCGATGGTCCGGCTCTATAAATCGCTCGTTGTTTATGGTCGCTCGAAAAAACATTTCGGAATTAAGATTTCAAGGCGAGCGCGCGGAATGTGACGCGCAAAAAGCGCGGGACGGTTGACAAGTTGAGAAATGTCATGGCGGTTTTTTTCGGGGTCAGTTTTTGGCGGGAACGCCATTCTAATCAAAATAGTTTACGCGTCGCTCGTATTTTCGCCCCGAACCCTTTGTTTATTCGTTTCCGAAGCTAAACAGTCTATCGTGGGAATGGTTCGCTTTTTTTCGACGGCCCGTAGGCGTTTTTTTAATTTGACACTTATTTTGTGAATGGCTTGAAATATATCAAGCTGACAGGTCCGGAGATCCTTGAGTGTCGTTCGTAGAAGTCTAAATTTAACGGAGATCTAGATAGAGATAGCGCCAGATGGCCGTAGAGACACGACTCGAGTATCAATTTTGTGTGGTCCTAAATTTAAACGTCTTGCTCCTAAAAAGTCGTACGCTGGTTAAATATTACAAAAACAGCACATTCATGCCTGTTTTTTTTAATAGTATAGATATAAACATCTATAAAATTATTGTTTACAACTTTAACAAGATGTAGGGCAAGGTTGCTACAATTAGATTGGCTTTGATTGAACCACCTAAGTTCTTGAAAATAGTTTTCAAGAATTTAAGCTGTCATTTTAGCTATACGATGATGATGAAAACCAATTCTGCTATAGAAATTCTTCCCGTTTGAGCGACAAATCAATCCCGAAAAGCTTGGTCTCATCCCGCTTTCTTAGGCATAAACGTTGGTTCATGTTTTTTATGCCATTCGTCAATGTTTTCCTTCACGTAAAACGTTATTTTTTTAAACGCACATCATTTAAAAAAAAATCAGTGGTACCTACTAACTTGGTACCCTAACCTCGGACCTTTATTCGAGGTCTTGAGTTGTCACCATTACGCTATTACGCATTATAACTTTAAATATTGATCATAACGATAAATATTGACGAGGCGAGAGTAGAGCACACAAACGCTTCGCGTTAGAGCCGTGCAACAAAAGACAATAGACAAAAAGAATCAAAAACAGATAGTTGTATGTTCGCTGCAAACGCGCACGTCACGCCGCGCGCCAACTCGCAAACTGTTATAAATCACAAACAAATAAAAACGGGCGCGAGGTGAAAACGTTATTATCTTTATAATTGCACGTCAAGAATACGCGGAGTTTTGCCCCTGTTTTTTTAGCCACTTTTCCCCCGCTTTTTCGAGTTTTTCCTCTGTTCTCCCAGTCTTGCGCTATGATATATCGGCCCATGAATACACGATGCGACACCTGCACGCTTATGAATCTCGTATCCCGTGACGTCATTATATCTTCTGTCACCCAAATTGTAACTGATCGCTGTTTATGTACACGTTTTCGGGTAATATAAAGCGACAGTATGTAAGATTAGCTTTCTGTAGTCGTTAAGATTAATCGAATTCATAGCTACTTCAGAAAGTTAAGACGTTTTCGAAGCTTTGATTGTATAGCCGCCATGAAACGTTCGCTAGTCTTGTTTTGCTTTCAATTAAATTAGGTGATATGGTAAAAATAAGTATTTGATATTCCAATTCCAGATTAATAGGGATGTTAAATTTAGGTAGGTAACTACGTAAGGAGTTTTTGATTAACATCCAAGTCTCTTAACCTATGTCTCTTAACCTCTTAATGGATAATTGTAGGTAGGTACGTAGGTTGTAGAGACCATTAAAAACAAATGGAGTTAACGTCCTCTCTCCGCTTCAATGACACAAAACATTTAAAATGACCACAAAGCAGGCCTTTATTAGAAATCACAAGGCCACTTTACGCCCATTTGACTTTTAAATTATCCTACGCATGAATCATACACCGCACGAGCTCATTACTTATGAATATAATACAGAATTGGATTTACGAGGCGTCAAGTGACACTATCAAAAACTAATTCGTCAAATTTGTAATTGCCGCTTTGTACGTCTCAACGGACATAATACATAGCTCACTGAATAGAGATATCTCGGTGCGATACAGAGCCCCATCCAGCCTCTCAGTGTTACGCTAAAGGAAATAAAACATTTCATTCGCCCCAAAACGGATGTTTATCAGCGCACAACAAAAAAGCACGCACAAGCGTAACAATGCGCTTACACGGCTAAATCGAATAGGTATAAACCAACAAAATGCGCGATAAGATGTCTGTGCCCCGCCTCGCCGGTAACGAAGCGCCTCACTATCGATGTCTCTGTCAAAAACTGTCAAAAACGTGACAGGCGCCGTGTCGGGCTAACGAGCCGTCCGGGCCCGCGCGTCATCGTGACGGCGCACTTTCGGACGCGAGCCGCGCGGCGCACAACGCCATCTGTTATCAAGTAGAGCGACCTAACGAAAGTCACTAATGTCGACGACCCTTTGAGTGATTGTATTGAAATAAAACAATCACGACGCAGAAATACATAAAGATGCAAATGAACCGCGCCCCCGGGCGGCGGGCGGCGGAACGAATTTATCGCTGCGCGCGCACCTCATTACCGCTAACAAGCATTCGGACTCTTTCTTTACCCCATAAATATTATATTTTACACCTGCACTAAAAGGAGCCACGGCGTGCGAATGTCTAAAACACCCTCGTTTACTTATTTCGCAATTAGTTCGTTTTGCGGCACTAGATGTCTTTAGCTGCTATTTTTATTGTTATTTGTTTAAACAAGTAATGAGCTCTCGTCGGAATTATTTCATCAATGAGTACCTACTACTCAATGAAAAGGTGTATATCACATGGTATAAAACAAAGTCGCTTCTTGCTGTCTGCTCCTATGTATGCTTAGATCTCTAAAAATACGCTACGGATTTTAATGCAGTTTCAATTTCAATAGATAGAGTGATTCAAGAGGAACCTTTTTATATACAATACATGTATAATATAGTAGAGAAACACTGATATATTTAGATTTTTGACTTTTCGCCAGGTCAACTAGTCTTGTATATTTTACTGATAAATCGCACCCTCGGTGGGACAAGTGCATGTTTTACAAATTTTCACTGCAAGAATTTTACGATGTTGTTGCACCAATATTGATAAAAAACGAATTGGACAAACGACTTCTGTCCAAAGGAGATGGAACTAATTAGCTGACTTTATTCTACTTAGTAGGATGTTTTTTTAATACTTTAGCATTTTTAAGCCTATTTCGTATTTTTTGCATTTTGTGCTCATTCTGGCGAAGGTGCGAAATGTTAAAGACTGAAAAAGTAACTTCGATCTGACAGCACGATAAGCCTGTTGTACTCGTAAAACATTTCCTAACCGTATAATGTTTCCAGACATTTTTCTAGTTTAGTTTCGATAGACAACTCAAGTGATAAAATATCAGCTTACGAGTACCGCAATTATAATACATCGTGGGGTCACCAGCAAGGCGTTGGACCTACACATTGTAGTCAAAGGTCAAGTAATTCTAGGACCATTTATTTGTCATACAAACCGACTATAAGGAGCGAATATAATTCATGCACTAGGATTTGCCCGCAACTTATACCCGTGGGTTTTGTGGCTACGTACCACAATTGGAAATTCAAACCCAATATAAAGCAGCTGTTTTGCTATGTTTATTTGACAATTTAAAAGTATTTACATGTAGGTATGTATCAAGGTTAAGACTAGAATCTAGTTCAATAAATAGTGAATACAAATATTTTATATAAACTAAGATTTTTAAGAGAATTAAAGCATGAACTATGTACCTATATCAATTCGACGAAGTACTTCATTGATTTCGTAGTAAGTACTTACTACGAAATCAATGAAAATTACATACCATTAACACACTCATTTTCCATCTAAGCACACTAAAGAAAATGCCGTGCATTCGCAATTTTTATTAAAAGAAACGGTTTATTTATTTTGATGTTTGTTTATTCGGAACACGTATATTGTCAATTACTGAACGCATTTGTATGATACTTTTCGTTCAAAAATACATTTTACTGTTAGACATATCAGTTACTTACGCAAAGTCTGTAAAGCTAAAATTAAAAAAATCTATCCACGGAATTGCGTAGGTAAACTAGCGCATGGCGGCATATTGCCTATATGCTAACCCTTCGTAATGCACTTAACCTTTAATTCCGCAAAAACCCCATCACAGTAATAACATGTTAAAAACAAATGGATATGTCATATTTCTTTCCAGTACATACCTACACCGTTTAATTTATTAAGTGGTTAATGGCGCCATGTATCATTGCACGTCAAAAGTTAACGATTGTCTTGAAGCCAGCTGCCGTTTGTACAGGTGGGCACTGTTGATTAGTTTTTCTAATTAATATATAACAACATTATTTAAATAAATAAACGATTTTACGCATGTAGCATTATAATCGGTTTAAAAGTAATATGGGTGTCATGAAAACAAAGAACACATAACTTACCTAATATAATGAAAATAAATGTAAATCCATGATGTAATAACACAATATTTTTTTTTTTAATCATTGATTCAATGTAATTGACTCTAAATTATGTTTCTTATTGACAAGTCCTAAGTTATAATTATTTCTATGATGTTTTCAATTTACGATTGTGTATTTTTTCTTTTGATTTATAATGTATCTATCTGAGTTAGTTAGTGTAATTGGTCTTGATGGCCGTTCCAGCTAACTATAAATAAATAAACAATAGGGTTTTCTAACAATTTGCTACTATATCCACCTATTGGCAAGTGGCCACTGCAACTCATGGACATCTGGAAGCATATTCTCGAGGGGGAAACCTTCAAAAGGTACCTGACAGGTTATTTGGGATTTTTACCGCACTAAAACGTCGGTGGCCGTCCTCAGCGCTACAAAAAGGACTTCGGGATCTCCAAAGGAACGCAACCAGGATCCTCTGAGCGCATTGCCCCATCGGGCTCCTCCCAGATGGGCGGCTGGGTCCTACGTCTAGTCTTTACGACATTATAACATTAGGTATTATTTCACAAACTTGTGACGGACAAACCCGATAAATCGCTAGTAGGGAAATGTGTACAAACATAAGGCTCTCCAATCAGTAAAATTACAGCTAATTTAAAAGAATAACATTTGATTTCGTAAAAGCAATTGTAATATTAAACTTTGCCATTACCGCAAAACAACAATGTTTACGCGACCACAAAACATATTTTATAATTACTATAATTGCTAAAATTGCGGTTTAAGTCACTTTGCCGGGGCGCCGTGTATTTGCGTCAACCTATTAGATTAATTTGAAATAATTGACAAGACGATTACGTATGTCACATTTTTTTGTATTTATTTTATTTATTTATTTTAATTTTATTGACCATAAAAAAACAATGGACAAAAGGCGGACTTAATGCTTAATAGCATTTTCTCCCAGTCAACCTTAAGGAAGTGCAGAAAAAATTGAAGGCGGTACAAAAATAAGGAAAAACACAGAATACAAGAATACATAAGAAATAAAGAGAAAAAAAGAAAGAAAAGATACATAAATACGTAGATAAAAAGTAAATATACATATTATATTGTTATATAAAGTCAATGTATAAAAAAATATATGTATTTACCTAATTTGTATCTGCCCTTAGTATGAATTTAATATGTTTTCTTAAAAACTTAATTACGTTTTCCGACACCCAATATATTACATTCTTATATCAATATTTATTCAACAATTAGTTTTGTAGTGGAGTAATTTCCTTGTTAATACTTAAGACTTTTGTTCTTATATGTTATTATATATCTAATGTTATTTATAAAATGAAATAAATACATTTTGTTTATAAACCTCAAATCAACATTTTTATGGACATACTTTCGCAGTTGTTTCTCTAGTTATAACCGATCTCAACTAATAGGCACGATGTGCGTACTACTTTACTAGTCTGGAATACTAAGTACCTACTACCTACTACAACATAGCCATATCGATTATACTGAATAGAAGACACTCATAACGAAAATCGAATTCTTATTTTCCTTTAATCTAAGAAAGTCGACAAATATTAATCGTATTATAGCATATTAAATCTTCTTTAAAATTATTAATATTTTGTGTAAATAAGATTAAGTACATAACAAAACAACACAACAAAAAAGTCTACGAATATTAATAATATACCACGTTTTATACGATACTAATAGATGACAAAAATACCACGAAATGACGTGCCGTTTGTATCGCGACAGTGAGCGCCCATTGTGAGATATTTTATATTTAATTTTATAAATTTTCAGATTTGTCTTTGATCTGTAAACAGCTATCACCTTAAAACAAATTATACTTTTATGAGATTTATGTAAAGTGTTGATACGAAATATTAAATTATTGTTTCTGAACGGTATTTTACACAAATTAAAAGTTAAGACCGTTTGCATTTTTGTTTCCCATTTTTCTGTCATCTGTATACGGATATTATGAAAACAAAAATATAATCATCAGAAAAATTAAAAAAAAAAAAAAAATGGCTGAAATACGAGAATTCGAGGCTGTGAAACCATAAAAAGATTGTCTTATGCACCATTTTTACTCTAAACTCTTTCATAATAAAACAGAAACAAAAATAAATGAATAGTCTATGACAAAAATTTCCAACAATATATGTTTGTGTATAAAATAAACGTTACCAAAATGTGTATCGACCACATTTGTGAGATATCTCCACATCTTCCGACATAACTACATATCCCCGAAATTGTGCCCGTAACAAACAGGGAATTTCTCCAGATTATTGTGGGACGCACCGAATATTGCCGATTGATACCTCCGGATGAGATCCCTGGGGACTTTGTATGGGGAAAAAATAGAGCCTCTATCATGTATACAAGATATTGCTATGGCGCTGTTTCGACATTTTTCATGTTTGTTTTACTATTGAATATATGGTCGTGTTAGTAAAATGCTATTTAAAAGTTTGTGGTACAGTAAGGAAAAAACTTGGTGTTAAGTGGGTACATCTATTAATAGGTAATGAACGTAAAATATAGTTTTCTATTCTACATTCTCTCGACATTTTGTATATCCATGTCACCCGAAGGATACACTAAGACCCAGGTTACAACAATATTTTTCACTCTTTTAAATTGAATTTTCTGTCTACAAACATCTCAAATACTTTTGAGACTACTTTCAAATTGGTTAATCTGTAAGTAAATACTCATTGTTCCAACACTACTTGGGCACTTTTGATTACTTATAGAGTCTATCAGCATATAAAAAAATGTGTGCGTGTACTAGCGTACACTCGTAAGAAGTGAAACTTCTTTATGACGTTATTTTTCAAAAAATAATTTACTATATGCAACTTTACAGAAATTGGTTAAATAAAGTTAAATTAGATAAAGTCTAATAAAAGGCTTTTATTAAACTTTATCTAATAATCTAATCTATAATAATCTATCTAATATCACGCGTGGTAGGGATAAGAAAAAGATGGCGCGTAACGTAACGTAACGTAACGTAAAAATGTTACACTAAATTTAAAAACAACCCCGATAAAGAAGTTTCACTTCAAAAAGAATTCTGTAAATTATAATAGGTCAGGCGATTCTTTTATATTTCGCTGCGTAATATTGCATTGGATATGATCGACTATAACAGTTAACTAAGACGTCAGAAGGACCAAGGGAACTCGATTCCGTACAAACCTAATACATATGTAATAGAGAGGCGTGGCCACAATATCTGCAGAAGCAGGCTAGCAGAAATTGAGAAGCGTTATCGTATCGAAATCCACCGTATCTGGGCCGGCGGTCTCCAAGGAAATCATTGGTAAGGCATCCGGAAAATTTACCGCGCATTCCGGATTATGTGGCGTAACACCTGCCGCTTGCTTATGCCCTGGTACGTGATGTATTTTGTTGCTCCGATAAGGGAAACGGGAAGTACCCGGCTGTATATGGGGCTTGAAGCTGTGACCGGAAGATTTAGGGCGACTTTTGGACGCACTTTTTAAATAGTTACACATACTTGAATGCAAGGGCGTATTCTAAACTTATTATTAACTAATTATCACTGCTTTTCGGTGAAGGAAAATATCGTGCGGAAACCTATACACCCGAGAGTTCTTTAAAAAAAAAGTTCTCGCAGGTGTGTGAAGTCCAACAATTCGCACTTGGACGGCGCGGTGGACTTTGGCCTAAACTCTCTCATTCTAAGAGAAGACCCGTGCCCAGCAGTGGGACAATAATGGGTTGTCCCCATTCTAAACTTTTACATAAACATTAAATTTAATAGCAGGACTAGAAGTAATTTAATTCTGCGTATTGTAAGCTCTCGTTGTATAAGTTATCAACTCTTTATTATATTACTGCTGGCCACGAATGTCATCTCGAGACGAGATAGTTTTCGACCACAGTCCACTGCGTTAACCAAGTGCGAATTGGTTGACTTCACAACCTTCTGAGAAGGTTTTTTTGGCGTACTCTCAGCTTCGTAGGTTTTCTTACGATATTTTGTACCGTAAAGCAGTCATTAATAATCTAATAAGTACAGCAAAAAAAATACGGTGTAGGTCTGAGATTCGTACTTTGAACCCAATGTCGAGTTCCGATTATTTTTTTATCAATGCTCGTCGTCGAAATACTGCCTGTCAATGAAAAATATTAGATATTTATAATTTATAATGATTTATAAAAATATAAGTTCCATATTAAAGAAACTTCCATAACATCTAATTCAAAGTAAAACAAAACGCCGGAACAAAATCGAAATCACGACGCGTCGATATCACGAGAATTCTATGTGATATAAAGGCCATAACAATGGTCTTACAATAAATAACGATAAGAGACAATAGGCATCGTCGATGAAGGATATCCAAGAAAGCTATTAGGCATTGATTGAATTTCTAATTATTCATAAAGGGGGTATTTCCTGAAGCGATGCATGTTTCAGACGGCGCGGCAGGAATGGTTAATTATTCAGTCGACATCGTAATAGAGCATCATACATATTCAATAGCTGGTCGATACAACTAACGCGATCTAAGAAATAAAGTTCAGTGATACGATAAAATTATGAATTTTCATACAATTCTATACTAAAGTCTCATACTACATTTTTCGTACATACTACATCGTTCTGAATTGTACGCGATGGTTGCGAAGTTATTGCAGATAATAAACAGTGAAGAGTCTACATAAAATATTTTAATTTTATGTGATTGTCGAATTAAGCTCATATGTTTCTAGGACACGATAACATTTCTGCAGGGGTTCATATGAAAAGCAAGAATTGGTTTAAGAATTTTTAGAGGACCTTTAACACAAATACAAATCTAAAAAAAACAAAGACAATTACTCAAATATGTAACCAAATGTTAAAAAATATTATCAAAGTTGCGGTTTGTCACGGTTTCATCGCGTGAAGGGCAAACCGAAACTGCCCCAACGTGCCCCAATTAGAGCATATTGTCTAAACCTTGGCTCTATCGCTAACCGCAGCGTCGTATAAAAATCCTGCTGACATTTGGTGTAAACAGCCCACTGGTTCCGCGGTGGACGTAGGGTTGATACCGAAATAAATAAAAAAATCTTATTGAAATTTATTATTCATAGATGGTAGAACTAGTGTCGTTCGACCGGGTAAGTACCACCGCCACACCTATTTCTAGTGTGAAGCAGTTTTTGCGTTTCGATGGAAGGGTGTGGTTGCCGGCACACTTTTATATGAGGCGATCATCCTAGTCCTCGTGAGTAGAGACGCATCTGTGATTGACTTCAGATAGAACCTTATGTTCTGTATGAAGTTGCTTAGAGATGTCCATGGGCGGCAGGGACCACTTACCATCGGGTGGACTGCATGCTCGTTTGCAACTTTAATCGCAATAAAAAATATATAAATGTAGAAGTTTGTGAAGATGTATGTTGTCTTTCACACAACAACTACAGATCCCATTTTGCTGATAGTTGGCAAAAGGATGTCATTGACACCTGCATTAATGCATGGGATGGACACTACTATCTCTAAATAATAAATAAATAATCTACCTAGTTAATTCTGTTCAAACTTTTCAATTTTATTTAATTTATTGTTATTTTATTTCGATTTTTATAAAATTTATAATAATGTTATAATGCATGTCGTCGTCACTAGTAATTGTACTGAAGCCTAGAATGATAAGTCATATTATGTTTAATGTTGAACAATATAATGGTGTACAGAGCGTTGGTAAAAAATAAATAAATAAATTACATACTACATATTACTATAAGAATATCACTATCAGAAATAAGACAAAAGAATAGTCTACGCACAATCATTATCAATTAAAGATTTCTTCATGAGAATTTCTTATGTGTCTAATTTTATGGAAGTTTATCCAAATTGACCATCAATTCCGGATGCAATTATATACGGATTGTTACATTATATATTTAAGGTTTAATTTACGAGAGGTTAATTCACGCTAACGTATGACGTAGATTAATTAATCAAGTCAATTAAACTCATTTGAGGCCAATATTAACGTCATAATCAAAATTATGAAATTTAGTGGTAACCTTAATTATAAAAATTGTAAATTGTTTTTTTTTCTTCTATATATTATTTTATACTAAATTGTAAGTATTATTTTATGCTACTATAAAATTATGATTTAGTTAAACAAACACAATGAAATGTTAAGGTTAGGTTAGGTTAGTTAATTGAATAGAATACTTAAGCAAATACATATTATCTACAAATTTAAATAAATTGTTAGTATTTTCAAGTTATTTTGAACGCACCGGTAAAGGTAAAAAGAGGTTAATTAACTAAACTGCATTTAAAAGCAATAGCGGGTATTGTGATAAAGACGTGAATTTTTGACGTTATGTGTTTTACATAGTAAGACATTGAATGTTATATTTCGTTTATTATTTATGTTTGAGTCAAATGCGCAGTAGTGTGTATAATGTGGTTTTAGTTGATTTTATGTATGTTTTATGCATTATTTGAAAAAAATATTAGCACTGCGCAATCCTTCTCTACATCAACTGTAACCGTGCGTAATATCATACACCTCCCCCTGCGGCAAGTATCTTAAAAACGAATCACAAGTTTTTGTTTCACGTATTAATATATCTACTAATATTAAAACGTGTTCCAACTACACATACAGTCAACGCATATTTAAAGTAGGTGGTAGCCCTGAAGGTTAAAATAGGGCAATTTGCGGTGCAGCCCCGCTGCAAACGCCGTGACATTAACGCAGGATCTCCACTCCGGGACGTTCGGATTGTTTTCGATTGCACACGCGTCACGCGTCCCGGTGCGTCACGTGCTTGCTCAATTTTGTGTTTTTTTATAGATACTTATATGCAATGCGTTTGCAATCTTGCGTTTGCACTATACTTTTCACCGTAAACGCAACAATTGCTTCATTAGACATAGATGTGGCAGTGGTAGTTACCTCCCGCTCAAACCATACTCATTCTGCTTAGCATAACTTCGTATAACACTACCGATCTTATCTAGAACTACAACCTACGTAGACCACTTACTTATCAAAAAGTAAAAGAACAACTACCTAATATAAATGCGAAAATTAAAGCAATCGGACATAACTCGCGCACTTACACCAATTCTAACGCCATAACGCAAACAGACGACACCAGAGAGCAACTTAACAAAGCTCGTAATAAAACACTACCGTCACAGCACAAGGATCTATCCAGAGGATTCGCCCTACAATTTCTCAGTTTATGACGTATTAGTGAGACGTCAATGGAGACGTTTATGCGTCGTAAACCGACCTCTGCTCACTTGTTGAGTTTATGGCGACATCCGAGTGCCGGGACAGAGTGAGATGTTCCTTGTTCATTTGGGATTTTGTTCATCGGTGTACAACGAATCGACGCAATTATAGTTACTCGGTAACCGAGCACAGGCAAATAGGCGCGAATACGATGTAGAAAGGGTGATTTTTTTTTAATGCGGAAGAAGAAAGCATGGGCATCTGTTTTAAAGCCTAGATAAGATTAGTCTTAGGTAAGACTAGCTTCAGATTTTTTTTATCTGACT
Source organism: Spicauda simplicius (assembly GCA_949699795.1). Classification (NCBI taxonomy): domain Eukaryota; kingdom Metazoa; phylum Arthropoda; class Insecta; order Lepidoptera; family Hesperiidae; genus Spicauda; species Spicauda simplicius. Next base: position 16,855,838 of record OX453075.1, on the reverse strand, counting down.
GAAGTAGCAAACAAGTAATCTCCCTGATGGTAAGTGGTCACTGCCGCCTATGGACATCTGTAATCAACTACATACAGAACATGGGTTCCATTTGAAGTCAATCACAGATGCGTTCCTACTCCTGAGGACTATGATGGTCGCCTCATGTGAAAGTGTGCCGGCAACAACTCCTTTCCATCGAAACGCAAGAACTGCTTCACGCTAGAAATAGGTGTGGCGGTGGTACTTCCCGGTCGTACTACACTGGTTCTACCACCTTGATGGCGGTTCAACCTTTACCACACCTTCAGAACACAGCAGCACTTGACACTAAGGTTTGTGGATCTAGAGCGAATCAAAGGACAATTTGTACGTCTGTACTGCTGCGCGACGTTAACCTATTCGATGTCGTTCGGTAAGTTACTAGGAGAAATCTTCGTAGCTAAATATTGTATTAGTATACGTGTCCTCTTAAACTCGTAACTGTCACTGTTCTAAGTAGCCCGGAATACAACAATAGGTCTATTAAAATCGACAAAAGATAGAAAATTCGATTTAACGAATTTTCTGCACACGACTTCCATGTTGTATTGCATAGATACTTAGTTTAATTAGTTATCTATTACGGTCATTTGGTTAACCGCAATTAGCATTAAGCCCAGCCATATTTGCATTTCACTCTCGATTCTCGAGTAACAAATCGATTGGAGGCTCGATTTAAATCGATCGTCTCATACATCGTAATTAGCGCATACCCGTACCTCACCTCTGCAAGACAAATGCGCCTGGTACGTGTTTCTGAGACACCTTGTAACTTATGCGCGCCGGGGCGGGGTTAATAGCTAATATCGCCGCCTAATGACCGCACTCGTCTCGTAATGCCCCGCGCGGGACCCGAAACTGCGACCGCCTTGCGCGTATGCTCGCCTGGTAATTTACAAGTGATTGCACTATTATGTTCAATCGTATGTTTGCGTGTTTGGGTGTTTTAATTGTCTTATCTAGCAATAATTACGCGAAGGTCGTGTAGATCAAGAAAAATACTCATTAGTTCTTGTCGGTCTTGATTGTCTTTTGTATTTGTCTTCATCGTTAGGATTTACCTACTTGTAAGATTTCTTAAAACAATTTTTAAGAACAAAGAAAGCAAAAGAGATTTTTTGACATCTAAATTTCATAAAAAAAGTAAAGCATACCATTATGTCACAGTTTCCAGTTATACTTGTATATTGTTTATTTGTATAAAATCTTGTACCAACCAACACACAAAAGTAAAGCAACAAATGAGTTGATCTATTAATAAAAACCTATATCAAAGCGGTTGACAGACAGACACTTCGTCTATTGTTCTAATCGTCCCGTGAAGCCATTAACGCGTTGCT